>JAPFFP010000080.1:22949966-22978236 GCA_026153255.1 Solanum medicagineum | reverse complement strand
ATTTTTTTTTTGAAAACCTAATATTTTGCACTAAATTATACAAATTTCACATAAAAGTAACGCGTAGGAACAGTGAATTGTAGTTTCGTGTGGCTTTCCAATTTATGTCTTTTTTCTTTTTTTTTTTATTCCTCTCGATTCTATTTATCGAGTAACATGAATTGTGGTGTGACAGTGAAATTTATATATCTTTAATCAAAATTTTCGAATTGAAGCACTGAGAGCGCCACCTTCAAATAATATTGCATGATTCACTTTAAATGATCTTACATGCGTAATTTAAATTTAATTGATGCTTTGATATAACCTCTAAATACCGAGCGAAAAATCAAATAAAACCCGATTCATTTATTTCACCACCCAACTACCCTAATTTCTCACTTCTGTCTGTATACATATAAAGGGTTTCACAGTCCACAGCTAAGGAAAAAAACCCAATTCTTTTTTCTACAATTTGTACAGGAAAGATCAAAGAACAAACCAAGCCAGGCCATGGGTGGAGGCAATGGACAGAAGGCAAAGATGGCTCGTGAGAAGAACATGGAAAAGATGAAAGCCCAAAAGGGTATGCATATTTAAGTTTGTTTTATAATTTTTTGGGGGTTTTCCCCCCAAAAGATTGAATTTTTAGCTAATGAAGATTATGGTGCATGCACAGGAAGCCAGCTTGAGGCTAACAAGAAGGCTATGAGTATCCAGGTTTTTGTTGATCCACTGAAATTTATCTACTTTCGTCATAGCCAGTTTCTTTATCTGAAGAATTCTCTTGAACCAGCTGAAAAATTTAAAATTTAGGTTTCTAATTGGGTTTTTTTTCTATTTTTGTTTGGGGATATAGCAAAGGATTTTAATTGATCTTGACTTGGTAGAGTTTTGGAATTTTTAATTGGATGTATAGAGTCCTGGGAGATTTTTGTTGTGTAGACCAAAAATTTAGTCAGATCTCTGTTTCTAGGAGCTAAAGGGGATGATTTTAGGTGCTTGATTTTGTTAATCTAAGCTAATTGATCACATAACAAAGAATCTGCTTATGGGGCTTAATTTTAGAGACGAGGGTTTCCCAAAAACAGCCTAGGTATTGGTAGCCTATCTATCTCTACGAGGTAGCAGTAAGGTCTGCTTGTATCTTACCCTCCCAGACCTACTTGTGGAACTCCACTGGGAATGTTGTTGTTTGTTGGAAAAATGATTTGATATCTCGAAACAACAACATCATACACCGTGAAATTTCCCGAGTGGGGTTTGGGGAGGATAGTGTGTGTGGTATCTTACTCCTATCTTGAGGAAAGTGTTCAAATTCATGTATAGATTCATTCTCTTTATATGAGTCTTTTATATAATAATTATTTTTTACAACTCTAACATTAGCTTTTAAAAACATAACATCCCATTTGAATGGTCTTTGTATTCATTTTGTGCAATTGTGACATAATTTTGAGTATATTTGGATGATGATTTTTACTTTGTTATATATTTGGAGGTTACAAGGTCTCAGATGTGAAGCACGTGTTCGCTCCTTTGCCTATGTATACTCCTATGTGTTGTTTTTGGAAGTGTGGAAAAAATAGACATACTCTTCTCCTTTATTGTGTCATACACGCCTCAAGAAAAAAAAAAGATTTTCCCACAGTTTTGGGATTATTCAAATTTAGCAAGCAATGAGTGTGAATTTCCTTTGCTTCTTTATTAGAACAATACACATCGGACAACTTGATTAGAAAGAGTACTTAATATATTATACTTACATACCTTGTTTGCATAGGTTTATTGATCTAGTTGAGCAGGAGAAGATTCATCAGGTTTTAAATCTCTTAGTATTAAGAACAGAGAAATTATGTTCTTGCCATCACTTAAAACTTTGTCTACCAAAATCTTCACCTTTGAAACATTAGGGAAGTGTTTGGAAAACTTATGCATACGCAAATTAGGAATATTAGCAGGAGATGCTTGTGCAGCAACTGGAAGAAAACAGGTATTTTCAGTAGCAGTAGTAGATTGATTGTTTCCGTGATTGATGACAACTGAATAAAAGGAATATCCTTAAGTAAGTTTTAATTTTTTTTATAAACAGGGAAATGGTAGGAGCATCCTTTTTAGCTTGAGATGTGTATGACACCCCGTTAGGATAATTCATTGGTAAAGGTGCATCTCTCGTGATTTAACAAGATCTTCTAGTATAAATGAGGAGCAGAAACAACAAAGATTAAACAAAACTATCTAGCCAAAAGAAAAAGGAGAAGAGTTCATCTATTTTTTCCAGACTTTTAAAATGAACACATAGGAGTATGTATAGGCGAAGGAGTGAACAAAGGGTTAACATTTGATATTTTGTAATGTCCAAATGTTACGACAATATAAAAGCTATTCAAGGATCTGATGCAATTGTACAAATTGTATTCCTATGGTTTGTAACCCACTTGTGGGATTTCACTAGGTATGATAGTGTTGTTGAATTCAAATGGTTATGTTTTTCAAAGCTAACGTTAGAATTGTAAAAATAAATATCACATTTAGTCTCATTAACAAGACATTAAAAGAATGAACCTACACATTTCTTTTTGAGACATCAAAATCATTTGTCCAACATGTTTACACGCCACTATTGCCTCACAGCATCTCAGAGAAGCTGAATTAGCTTAAATTGTGCTCCGATAGAACACAGTTGTCAGTGACACGAATAAATCTTGATGATTTATGCAAGGAATAGGAATTTTCTCATGAAAAAAGGGGCTATTGTTTGCATTTCACATAGGTTTTGCTTGATCTAGTTCTTGGGAAACTTTTGAGTTAGGATGTTATACTGATTTATTGAAATCGTGCCCTTGCAAATTTAGGGGATCTGGAGGTCTTCTTTGTGTGTCACGAATGCAAATAATGTCTTAAACTGTTTGTAAAAACAGTGATGTGAAGTTCGAAGATAGTTATAAAGGAAAATGGCTTTTCTTCATAAGTGAGGGAAGTTATTTTCCCCCTTTCATTAGAAAAAGTTATTCTTGGAAAATATTTTGTGAGAAGTAATTACTAGAACATGACATATTTTCGGAAGGTATCACCTGGGAAATGTTTTCCGCCATTCCAAACACATTACTGATAAAGAGTTTATTTTGTTATAGTTTTTTTGGAAAGAAACGGAAGTTAAAAGCTCCTGCTTGTTAAAGAGGGATAGAATGAGACCAGTGAATTAGAACCCTATGGCATTGTTTTAATGATTTAGTACTGTGCCATTTGGTTTCTGGTTTTGAGATTTTCTCCAAGGGGCTAGAACTTGGGATTTGTTGCTCTGAAAGTGAATGATCCTGTTCAATCCAAGAACTATTATTCTTGCGGGAACTCTCTCTTCCATGGGGACAAACGGTAAAAAACAAGACGGTAAACAAGGAAAGATGATATCTCAACACTGTTATTCATTTGTTCTGATGCTAGTTGTCAAAATGCCGTGGAATAAGATATAGGATTGTAAACAAGGAAAACGTTATCTAGTACATTGTTATTCACTTGTCCTAATGTTTGCTAATTGTCAAAATGCAGCAGAATAAGAAACAAGATCCCAAAAAAGGAAAACGTTTTCTAAAAGATGTCATTCATCTGTCCTAATTTTTGCTAATTGTGCAAATAAAACAAGATAGTCCTGAGGAAGATGTTATGTAAAAACTGTTTTTGATTTATTTGTTGTAATGTATGCTAATTGTCAAATGCAGTGCAAGGTGTGCATGCAGACATTCATTTGCACCACTTCTGAAGTTAAGTGCAGAGAACATGCCGAGGCAAAACATCCCAAATCTGATATCTACACATGTTTCCCTCATCTCAAGAAATGATTCAAATTTCAGAGTATGGGCTGATGGTTGTTTCCCAACTATGTTTCTAAATTCTGTTAACCATGATAACGTTTGAATCTGTTCAAAAGTTGTTGCTTCGTTCTGCTTCAAACTGTTGATGGCTACTTAGTTTGGAACTCTTATGTGAAATATATGTTTATAATAACTGCTGCCTCTTGGATTGGTTTCTGTTAGATTTGTCGAGCATGTTGTTTTACCTTCTCAATGCTGATTGAGTATTTACTATTGCTAGTTTCAAACAGTTACCACCAAAGGTTAGGTGAGGTGGTGAGTGTCCCTTTGTCCTTGGTCAGAGGTTTCAGATTTGAGGTCTAAGAATCGAGTCACTTTTGGTAGGGATCGTTATGTCCCAACGTAGATAACTAAAAACTATGATAAACGCATAAACGGACAGTTTTATTGTATTCCGTAAGCCTTAAAATAGTTGTACTCCGAGCACTTAAGTGTTTGGCCGGGGATTAACGAAGTGGGTTGAAAATTATGAGTTTCAAGTTTAATTTTTTTGATGGACAAAATTAGATAGTATTTATTGCTGGTGGTAATCGACAAGTATTGAAGATTGGAGTATGGAGACGGAAGTCTTATAAAAAGAGCTATTATAACTACTGTAAGACATTGTTATAAACTTCTGTCTGAACCAACGGCGTATATGTTTGGTAGTTTAGGAATTTTTGCATATAGCTACTTAATTATACTTTATAACTATAATTTGGGCAATTACATTTCGTAATTATAGTTATAGCATCATTTGTATAATTCGTGCCATATTTGTATACGTTTGTAGAGTCTGCTATACAATTTGCAGTTTTTGTATAGTGTTTATATATTTGCTATATAATTTGTGCACTGTGTTTGTATAATTTGTTATACAATTCATATTTTTTGTATATAGCTACAATTTGATTTGTGCGTAGATTTTGTACAATCGCACACAACGTTTGTATAAATTGCATGAATTATATAAAATTCAAATGGTAATTACAGTAAAATGTTTGTCGCAAGCTATAATTAATTTAAATTGTAGCTAATTAATTAATATATATTTGCTCGTTCCTGTACTTGTTGTACCATACTAAATTGATTGCGATGAATGAAACTAATTTAATCACAACACTGCAACCAGGTCAGCAAACTAAACATGTCTTTAGTAAGTAAGTCACACTTTCATTTATCCAAATGTGGATTATTTTACCATTATATAAAATGAATCCGTACCACTTGATCAAAATTCACAAAATGACAATAATCTCAAACCTCGACCAGAAGTTTCAGGATTAGTAAGCCCCAAACCAATGTAAGATTTTTATCAATACTTATTAGGATTAGTTGGCCCCAAAACAATCAGGTGAAAAAAGTTTCTCCCTGTCTCATTTTATGTGATATGCAAATGCACATTAGATGCCTAATTAGTGATCAAGATCATGAACTACAGTAGAAAATTATATTTACCATTTAGTAAGAGTGAAAGTCATGAATTAGTAGGCTAATAGGTTAGTAGGTTGATGTTTAGCCGTTGAGTATAGTAGAGTAGTAGGAGTTGTTGGGTGTTATCTTTATCTGTCTTATATTTGTTAATTGTCTCGTATTTACTTACTATCACGTGCTTTTCGTTATCGCTCTTTCTATTCCTTCCCTATTTTCCATATCTAGTTTATTCTTTTCATAGATTTTTGTAATGAAGTTCCATAAAACAGTTTTCCTCTATGAGATAGTGATAACCCCCACATATGTGATTCTACTAGTTATGTTATTGTCATTTGATATATTTTGAACTTCTTTTAATGAAAATTTTGAGTTCGAGCAGCAAGTAAAAAAAGACAAGCTCGCAGAGAGGGATAAAAAGAAAATGATAGCAGAGACATTGTTATTTACATGCGCGATGCCGACTTCTGTTTCCGGTGACTATTTTACACTGATTTCTCCCAACTTCCCAATGTTCAAAATAAAATTAGAAATTCCAAAACTAATTTACATACTTACAGTGAAAAATCACTCAATTTTCACTTTTCTAAAGCCCTAGCGAGGTTGATCCTGAGGAAGGCGGAACCGAAACTGATTCGCCGGAGATCTAACAGCAACGCCGTGCCAGCAAATACCTCCTCTACACGACTCGTCGGAATGATGACGTGGCTGATCGCGTGTCAAAGCATACCTAGTAGCCTTACGTGACACATCCCACGTCAGACTCAAAATCAACACACTCGCCACAACAGCTGTGGATACAATCAGCACAAATACTCCGCCGTAGGTCCGTCCAGTTATCAATCCGTAAGCCTTCATCGCCGCTATCACTAACAGGTACAACGTCGTTAAATTCCCCACTACAGTATCCGAAATCGCCATTTTTATCGCTCTTCTAAGATCAAAATTAAGATGAAATTTGGTAAATTTGAGTCTACAAGTACGTAGTGAACTGATAATAAAGGGTTAAATTTTGGCTTGAGGGTGGGGGTAGGGCTAGGCGTGGGGGTAGGGGTAAGATAATGCTATGGGGTTTTGAGCTTATCTTCTTTATTTGCAGTTTTTGAGGGAAAGGGAAAGGTTGCAGTGAATCTGATTCAGTACCCAACTATAGAGACTCTTCATTGGATGATAGAGTAATTATCATCGTCGTTTCAATTTGTTACTTATTTTTAGGAAAAAAAAATATTCCTTCTATTTATATTTACTTATTTCTTATTGATGGTTGATTTTGAGTTTCTTTTATAAATATTTGATATTTTATATATAATAACTTTAATATTGTTTGACTAAATCACTTTGTTAGTGCGATAATAATTTTAGTATTATTACTTAAATGAATTTATAGTAGCTTTCTATGGATTATAAATATATTATGTATTTATGTCTTTCGAGATGTGTATGCTCTCAATAAAGTTATTACTCAAATCAAAAAAATAAACCAAACCAATAATAACTAAATTGACGGTTAATTTTTTTTATTTGATTTAATTTAATTTTAAAAATTTAAAAATTAACTAAATTAATTTAGTTATGATTTTAACTAATAATCGATCGAAACCAAATCACAAGACACCCCTAAAAGTAGGCATTATCACCTTTATGTAAACGTGGCAGCACAACATTCCTTATTGTAACTTTAAGACAGCCATTTATGTCGTCATTTTTCTTGACTTACTTGCAAGCCAGTACAAGGTTCTTTTTCTATATAAAAAATTATATGTTACTTCTTCAATTATGTTTTTATATTATTATTTATTTTTTACTTTAGTCGGTTTTTTTTCATATCTAGTCTTTTCTATTTTTGGGACTTGATAGTTTTCAAGCAAGGGTCTTTCGAAAACAACTTTACTGTCTCTGTGAGATAGTGGTAAAGTCTATATATATTTTACTTTCTCTAGATTCTACTTGTGAGATTCCACTGAATATATCATTGTTGTAATAAATTAAATAGTTGTTCAGTTTTAGTTGTCTAGATTGCATAATAAGGAGATAATTTATTTTTGTGTATATATGTTTTATCCGTGTTACTATTCATTTTCAACATTTAAATGATTTATAATTAATAAGGGCAATAATATAAAACTATCCTTCTATTTATTATTTTTAAAGAATATATAAAGTCAAATATAAATAAGTAAAAATATAGACGGAAAAAATAATTTCTTGATAATAGCTTATGTTTCGTTTTGCGTAGGGGGTCTTAATGGGGACTTTGCTTTTGTACTACGTTAAAAAATAGTAGTATATTTATTCTTTTTAGAAAGTGTGATAATAATATATAAAATCGAATAAAATAGAAGACAAACATTTAAATTCTGCCCAACTTGCTTTTTGGATGAGAATAGCTCTTATGGGATTTCTTTAAATGTTTTCTTTTATTTGAGTTTGCGGTACCGTAAAGTTTTGATATCAACTTTTAATACTATATATTGAAATGTGTATCATACAAAAGTTTGTTACTGATGGGGTTCTATCATTATAACTACCAACAGCTCATCTCCCTTTTTTTTAATTTCTTTTTTGTCATTAATAGTAGGGAAAACAATATGGGAAGGAGTTTTACCATAATCGTAAGGAGTTGGTGTGCAATATAAGATATAATAATTTCAGAAAATGCGAAATTATTTTATTCTACGTTTGGTTGAAGGTATTAGGTAGTCATAGGATTGTCTATTACACTATTTATACCTTAGTAATGAGATGAGTTATCTCATATATATGGTAAAATAATTTATTCTGGGATAACATAGTTCCAATCAAACACTCCTAAGACTTAACGTTTCCTTTCTGCTTTGATTACACTTCAAGCTGAAGGCGGTAGAAATTAGTTCTGAGTACATCTTTTCTTCAAATCCCACTTGTGAGACAACATTGATGTTACGTTGTTGTTGTTCGTGGTGGCGGCGTTAAGAATTATTGTCATGTACTCCCTTTGGTCCCTTTTATGTCATCTTTTGTAATTGCGCTTACATTAAAAAAAAAGTGAATTACTATTTTACTCTTATTTAATGTACATTAATTGTTTTTAGTTTTTTTAGTTGGTCATATACATCTTTTCAAATCTCATTAACTATCAAAGGTAAAATGAAAAACAACAATATTATTTATGCATTGTTTTATGAAATGACATATATTAAAAATTATCTATTTATAATAAAGACGATATATAAAAAAGACACGTAATTCCATTGGTTTCTTCAAATTTACTAAAAAGATAAGGTATGAGTTCATATGTTATCATGACAATAACAAGTACGGTACAGTACTAAACAAATAAAATGGCACAAATAAATTTAACCTTTTCTGTTGTGAGTTAGACTAAATAATTAAAGAGGGACCAATACAACTTTTTAAAATTATATAAATATATGAAGACAAAGCATGAACAGATGAATTATTTTCCTTTTCCGTCTTTCTTTAGTAATAAAGTAGTTTTAGTCATAAAGAACCATAAATAAAATAAAAAACAAATGGTTGGTGATACTGTCTCTTTCTTGTTGTTGCACAGAGTACATCATTCAATTTTTCAACTTGTCTTTGAAATGAACTTTCTGGGGCAAAAAAGGTAATACCATTGTCCTAACAAAGATATTCTTACATCTTGATAGTTTTCACCTACTCTAATCCAACTAATTTACTTCTACATACAACCATCCATATCAAAGAGGCACAAGTTATCTAAAAAGGAAAAAAGAGGGCTTTAGTTAAGATTTATGCTGTTTCTGGGAATCAGGATGATTCAGCTGATGAAGCGTTGGACCGAGCTTTCTCATACAAGCGGTATATCAGTGTAGACTTGGACATTTGAGGTTCTCTTTCTAGGACAGCAATCACGTCTTTTACAGTAATACTGCGAGCGACCCTAGTTTGCGTTATCCCTTGATTTCTCACAGCTCTTCTCACAGTACCTATAGAAAAGAGAGTAGTCCAAAGAAATTAAGAGAAATCTTCAAAGATAACAGCCGCTAATGGTTAGTGCACAGGCTAAACCTTATTAACCACACTAAACAAGACAAAATCAACCAAATGTCCTGAAATCAACAGAGGAACAGTAATATCACACATTCCTGGATCATAAATACTTCAAGTGTTACAAAAACAACTAATATTGTGCCTCAATCCCAATAATTTGGGGTTAAAAGTGGACATGTGCAGTGTTACTTATCTCTCGATGCTAAGTGAGCACTCTACCACCTAAGCTACATCCAGGTGCTAAGTCGGCTGAACCCAAATGCTTTGACCTAGACGCTTCATAGCGTTAAGCAATCTGCTAAATATGTACAAGTATCAAATTTCAAACCCAGTTATTAATACTTGAGATTGGTATGCTTTCTGGCTACATCCCTGGCTTGGGAGGTAACTCTGAGCTTGCCACAAGATTGTTTGGCAGGAAATTTACCACGTCTAATGCTAGGATACTCTGCTGTCTAAATGCATCTCATTCTAGTATTTTTCCCAAAATAACCCACCCCACTCCACCCCCTCCCTCCTCTCTCCCCATTTAAGTTGCTTAGTTCATTCTAGTCAGGATGTTTGGTGTGGGGTTTTTTACCCCCTTGGATCAAGTAAAATGAGAATTTCATTGAAATGCATCAAGAGGATGTGCCAAATCACATCAGCTGAAGAGAAAAGGTAGCTCAATACGATTAACCTTTAGTTACTACTAATGGTAATTCAAGGAGCTAACGATATCCAAACATTTATCTAGAGTATTCACATCTTCAAGTTTACACCAGCAAAAAGGACTCACTAGGCATCTAGCCTTAACTTTGTATAGAGGGGAAATGACACCCTCAAAGCATATCTAAGGTTTCTCTCTATCCAACTCCAAAAATGGCATGATGGTACCATTCTTTCATCTAAGCCAGCTGATATATTCTTCGTTAATAGTAAAGGTCATAACCCAGCTCATCCCAAAAAGGTAAAAAAATATACTCCGAATCTTGGGCAGCTTGAAAATGGAGGAATAGATCGTTGATGTTTTCTGATTCTTGTAGACAGATGTAGGCACCTGCTGCTTAGAATTATTACCCTTTTTTGCAAGGTTATCACGAGTTAAGCAAGCATCCCGGATTGCTAACCAGCTGAAACAGGCTATCTTGTTGGAATACTTTCTAGAAAAGTCTCCAAGGTCACACTTCAGGAATATTGCTATTGGAGCAGATCTTCTTGTAACAGGATTTTAAAAAATATGCACCAGCCTGGCTGAAAATCCAAACTAATCTGTCAATTTTAGAAGTGTCAATTGAGAACCCGTGCAATCTATCAGGAATAACTCCCAGCTCATCCACCTGCAAGTCTTGAAAAATTCCTTCTGCAGTGCAAATTCCAAGAGTTCTCTTCCTGGCACTGGCTGGCTAACTATGGCCTGGGACAGCACATCTAACCGGTATTGTCTACGGAATTTTTCCAGTAAAGTACTATTCCCCAGCCATACTCTAAAATAGGTATTCTTGGAAAATCTTCCCAAAGTCTGCTTATGTATTTTTCAGGGGGAAACAATAAGAATGACAAGAAACTTTCCTGTGCCAGAAGTCTTGCTCCATCTATAATTTTAATAATCTATATCTAGCAAGAGGCTTCCTCATTGCAATACCTCCAGAATCGTTACATATGCAAACATTTATTATGGATAGGTTGATCCCTTGATCCTAGGCCCCCAGACTGTCTAGGCTTGATTACTTTGTTCCAACTGATCAGACTATTTGTGTCGAGTGCTACTACCCTACAAAGAATGTTCCTTCTAATTTTATCAATTTGCTTCAACACTTTGTTGGGGTTAAAAGGTTTTAATCATAAAATCTAGTAATATTTGGTGTTATTACACATGAAGGAGATCTACAAGTAACTGATACCCCATCTAACAGCAGAATTTCTTAAACATTTTGGAAAGGAAAATATTTCAATCCTAACTTTCCTATATTTTCAAATCTCTGAATCTCTCTTTCGAAAGATAATTTATATGGTCTTAACATTCTTCCAGAATTTGATATATTTCACTATTATTTAGCATAAAAAGACAACTAGGAGTGCCAAGATTAGGAATGACGTTATTCGGGAGAAGTTTGGAGTGGTATCGGTGGCAGACAAGATGAGAGAAGCCAGGCTGAGATGGCTTGGGCACGTGCAAAACCATCTTAAACAAAGCCATTACACTATTAGAATGGTGGAAAACAGCTCATAGAACATAGTATTCCCCTCAAAGCATACTTGATCCGGCACTTCTGACAAATACTTTGATTTATTTTCAAATGTTAAGAGTCCAGTTAATTTGTCGAGGGTCTAATGAGAAAAAGCTTTCTACCTCCACGAGGTAGGGATAAGGTTTACATACACTATACCCACCTTAAACCCCACCGGTGGATTAAACTAGGTATGTAGTTATTGTAGGAGTCTAGACAATGGTTATTCATTAGAATACATGAAAGGCAAACACTAACATATAATACAGGAGTACGATAACCCTAACAAGATGCCACATATGGTAGTTTATGCAAAAGAAAAGCCAAAAAATGATTTCAAACAATGTGTGATTCAGGATCATATCAATCACTTCAAGAGTCATAACTACTCTAAACACCATGCATATGAGAAACATCATTCATATTTAGAATTCTAGTCGCATGAATCTAGAAACGAGGTCCAATAACAGATCATAATCATACACACCAGGTGTGGCTATTGCAGATGACTGGCTCCTTTTTTCAGCTTCTTGGTGGTCTCTTGAGCTCCTTGTGGGAGCTGATAAATTCTTCCGAGTCACATCTTTAGCAGGCTGTGAACCAGAAGCCACATCACCTCCCCCTTCACGCTTTTGTCTGGCCTGCTCAGCCATTAATTGCCACTTTGACAACATGTCATCCCCTCCAACAGCAGCTCGAGCAGCAACATTTGCAGCTGTAGTTCGCATCTTATCGTCCTCTTCCTTGTTTACCTAAGAAGGTACAAACAGTTGGGAAGGATCAAAGTTATGAAAGAAACTACATTTGACACTTCTCTATGGATCTTAAAACTATCCAGAAAAACAGAAGTGTGAGCAAGGGAGAGTGCGTACCTTCATTGATTTCCCACGGCCTTCATCCTTCTCCTTATCACCGTCAACTCCAATAGTACCTTCAGGCTGATATCCAAGTTATTAAGTTACATATTTTCCGTATTAACGTTTTATTTTTGGGAACAGATAACATAATTTTCTATATTAACATTGACCAGTAGAAACTTAGTTGAAGCACGCTCTTAAGTGGTAAGAAAGATAACTCACTTCATTTGCCTTTTGGAGTTTTTCCACATCAGCCTGTTTTTTTTCCCATTCTTCCCGGGCTTTTCGATTGATTGACATGATTTCTTCACGAACATCTGAGGTGACAATTGTTCTGTGTCTTGACTTCTCAATGTCAACTCTCTACAGAAAGCAGACCTCTAATTCAGGTTCATATTAGAATCCTATAAGCTTTTCATATAGCATATTTTGAAAAAATTTAACCAAGCAGAACATTAACCTGTTTTGACAGTCTGATGAGACTACTTATAAGTCCACGCATTCTCTCCTCCACACACTGGAAGTTGAAAGTTTAAAGGCACAAGAATTTCCCAAAATAAGACAGACAAACAGAAAAGACCATATCTCACCAATGACAAGCAGCGTTCCACATCACTGCTCATATTCTTTAAACCACATTTCGCCACTGTCAGACAGATCAGGTAAGCAAGAAAACATCGCCGATTTAGTTGGGAAGATGGCTTACTTTATCATGTAACTATATAATAACAAATTGCACATCAAAAAAGGGTTAGATCTAAAAAGAGGGATTTAACTGATTTCTGTCAATTTCTTTTGAAGTGGAATTTTCTGCAAAATTAGCCGTTCCTCTTCTTCTTGCACAACTCGTCGAGATGCTTCTGAAACTCGACTATCCTCCTTGGGACCAGAAAATAATTGCTCCTCCTCCTCCTGGTTTATGCATTAGAAAACAATATCAAACTACTTAGAAGTACTTCTAAATAAATTCTTTGAACAAGTGATAAGCAGAACATATATTCCATGGTTGGGTATCGAAGGAGCTATTACCCTTAGATTAACTCCACTAACAGCAGTAACATCATTAAGTTGTTCAATACTCTGATCTAAGAAACCCCCCGACACCTTTTGCTTCTTTCTGTGTAAACGCAGGGATAAAACAATACAAAGTGGAATCAATACAACAGACAAAATATTGACACACATAGCAGCAAAACATAACAACAAAAGGTGCTCAGAATAGTATACCCCGAAGGTGGAGGTGAAGAACCTAGCACATCAAGGGGCTTCTTCTGTCCAATGGAAGGCTTTTTCACAGGCGTCTTTCCATTGTTTCCTGGCCCAAGTTGAGATGTCACAGAAGGTGTCCGAGAACTTAGCTGATGCAACAAAAAGTGAAATAAGTGACAATGAGAAGCATGCATCTAATCTACAACTTCAAACAAATGAGATATAATGCAAGAAGATTCATAAACGTTTTAGCATGGAGCTTAAGAAACGTGGAACCAAAATATTGCAAGTGAGAAATAAGATATATGATGACTACCAAAAATCTGCCAGAAACACATCTCATGTTGCCAAAAACTTTTTACATTCACTTTGACCCTCTGGTATGGAGGCTTTGTGGGGGAAAAAATCTGTACTTTCTACTTTAAACAGTCCGATATTTCTGTTTAAATGCCATTGGCTTTCTTTCAAAAACCAGAAAAAGAGAAGATATTCAATAGCAGAACAACAGTACAGGCGGGTTTCTACCATAGAGTTCCAGAGGCTCCATTTTCCTAAAGATAAAAATACATGAAACGTATTTATCTTTGTTACATGTAATATTGTAAAAATGAGTTCTTTTTCCTCCTTACTGACTTGAAGCATGATATTACAATTCTGAAAAGCGCTAAAGTGGATTTAAAGACATCAACCTGTACTGCCATATTGCAGCTCTCTTCAAAGATACCTTCCCCCATCAATTTGAGATGATAAATAAAATACTTAATACAAGTTGAGATTTGAACAGTTCTTCAAAGTTACCTTTTTGTTTTAATTCCATTTTGGATTAAAAGAAACTAAGAAAGGTTTACTCCGTAGTTTAAGGCAGGAAAGAGGGGCGATCATATCATGTTGATGGACAAACGTAAGACCAAAGCTGTTGCAGTGAGAACACGGCTCTTAAAAGTTATAAAAACAGAAAAAAGAATTATGCGAGTTACCCAAAATAATAAGAACATAATGGATTAACAGCATGTTTAGATGGGCTTATAAGCCAAAAGTCATAGGTTGGGATTTTTAGCTTATGGATTTTGGCTTATTTTTGTTTTTGGCTTAAAAGCACTTTTTTATATGACAAGGGGAAACCCGCAACCGCTGTCCTTTGGGTGTGCACAGGGTAAACCCCTACTCTTATGCAATAGCTCGCAAACAACATAGAAGAGATAACCCGCACTAAGCAAGTCCGGTGCGATGAGCTCGACCCAAAAGGCAAACCCCTTGCTTTCACTGGCAAGGGGTTTCAAACTTGAGACCTCCAACATGGAAGCCCCAAGCCCAAACCACTGGGCCACCCCTTTGGGGTTAAGGAAAAAGCACTAGAAAAATGCTTAAAGTTATTTAGCTTAAAAACACCTAAAATAAGTCGATCCAAACCGACTCTAAGTTAGGGAAAATGAATGCAGGATTGAAACCAAATTTAACAAAAAAAATAAACAAGTCCAAAATTCTTTGACGGTGACAAAGATGTGCTTTTTACAAACATTTTGGATTGAAAGAAAGAATGAAAAAGGAAGAAAGACCGTGTGGAAGAAAAGAGAGAGCAAAGGGGGATTTTAAAAGATTTTGGATTAATAATGAGAGAGAAAAACGGATTGTTGCTACTTGATGCCAGCCCTTAATGAAGTATTTCGATTATAAGTAAGATTGTAGGTTTTTTTTAAGCACTATAGAATTCCCATTAAAAGAGGTTGCTTTCCGTCGTTTTTCGCTCACTTTTGGACAGAAATAAACTTTTTCACTTGTTTATAACCTTATTCCTCCCTCTCTCCCTTGCTCCCTTCCTATCACTCCCTAAAATCAATTCAAAAGCAAAAAGTTGAACTCTACCCTCTCCATTCTTCTCGTCACCCATCCTTGATAGTGAGTCCGAGGGACAAATCCCTCAGGTCTGTAGGGCCAAAGCGGACAATACATTTCACGGTCTTGGGTAGTGACATGAGCGGCTATTCTATAAAATATAGAGAGGTGACAAGCTTATAAGTTTCTTTCCTAGAGGAGTTTTGTTAGTTTATACTTCAGTGATAAAAAACAGTCAAATTCATAGAGCGAAGAGGAAAAAGTCAGCCAAAAAAAAAGGACGTCACAGAGAAATAAGAATTTTTTTTTAAAAAAAATAGCATGTTTGCAGATACGTCTATGTATATATACACATATATTTATAAAAATCATGTTCTTTTACTTCTACAAATTATAATATATTCTCACTTGAAAAGTCAATAAATCAAGCCAGGATGCAAAGTTGCAAACTAAGAAACTTACCAATGTGCTAGTATCCATATGAGATGGCATGGAAGACAAGGCTGAATTTGAAGGTTTCATGCTAGTGGTTGCTGATAAACCAATTCTGGAAGTCTGTTCAATAGATTCATCCCTTGAACTTTCCGGATTGGAATTTACTTGATCCACTTGAACAGAGGAGAAGGCTGATAATTGGGGTCTTTGTAGCTGGTCGTGGAAATGATCAATTGGTTCAGGCTTTGGATGTGTCATTGGTGATGAAAGAATACTTTTCTGCTCTTTATTGGCAGATGGTTGCCACTGAACTGAGTTCTGCTGGATTCTTGAAGTACTTGAGATATTAAGACCCCCACCAGGTAATCTTTTGGCTTCGCTAAAAGTGTTTTGCTTTTCAAACTTAGGGGCACTCATCATTCCCATGGCCTGTGTTGGCACACCAAACTGAGTTGCATTTCTGTTCTGTTGAGCCAAAATTTGTCTCATTTGTGCATCGTCAGATTGCTGTTTGAGAGCTTGTGTTGTTGAAGAGTTGACATTAGATGCAGAATATGCACTATAATTGTTCCCTGCATTAGAGAATGTTGGAAAAGATGCCTGTGAGAAGTGTAAATGGTGTTGTTGTTGTCTATTAAGTCCCTGAATTGGAAATGGTGTCTGATCCCTTTCTTGTTTTACAACAGTCAAAGTAGAAGAAGGCATGTGGCTTCCTTGGGCTCCACGCAGATCAGCTTGGTTTTCCACCTCTTGCAACTTTTGAGCTTTACTCTCAATTGCCATATTGCTAGAACCTGTCCATAGTCGAATGGGAGCAACGGAAGAGAAGTAAGGTCAGAGATAAGCTCGGACCAGATTTGAAAAAACCAAAGAAATTCAGAGAACGAAGGTACCATCAGCTGGCATTTGCGAATTTTGTTGCTGTGAAGCCTGAGACTGAGGAAATTGACCAGGAACAGTCTGTGAGTTTTTGGATGCCTGAATTAAACTTTAATGTAGAGTTAATACCCAATGGTTGAGAATTTCATTACTGATTTAACAATTGAACAGGTGCTGCTTCATTTACCTGAGATTGAAATTTATATACAGCCATTTTGAGCATTTGGTCACCAATTATACTTCTCATGTTCCTTACAAAACTTTCCTTGGAAATTTCATTTTTCTGAACGCATATTCCAATTGTTAGCAAAACTACCATAACAGAAAAGGCAAAATGATGCCAAAAAAAGACAGCTATGACAAATTACTTTGAGTTTAAGGTAAAGAGTCTGGAGTTGCATAGCCCTGTCCTTATCAAGTTGGGGTTGTATGTGAGGGAAAAGCATGGCAAAAGGCACTTGTTTTCCCTGTTTGGCGACATTCATTGCAGCTTGGCTACTCGAACCAGTTGCAGATTCTGACTGATTACTTGCCTCTGTTGCCACATGTGGCAGACCACTAGTTCCTGTTGTCAAAGACTGCATGGATTGTAGATTATTTGCTCCCTGTAAATTTAGATGTGGAGACTCTGGATTTTGCATATTCTTTTCAGGATTCTGCATATTCACTGCTCCAGAAGAATGAAGTGTGTTTTCCTGTTCAGCCTCTGTGGTTTGGTGACTGTCCTGGGATATATGCTGCAAAGGAAGGGAATTGATCTCCTGTGATGACTCATTTTTTTGCTGCTGATTCGGAGAATCTGTATCATGTCTCTTTAACTGCACAACAGACAAATTTTCCTCCTTTTGCTGCATGGTCTCTGAATCTTGGAGGCTACGATTGGCATTTTCTTCATGGTTAGAAGTTTGCCATTGGGCAAACTGATTTGAGGTATAACTGCTTCCTTGAGACAATGGTACTGTTTGTAAATTATAAGGTAAGAATGTTTCAAAGAAAGGAGAAAGAGAACACTACTGAAAGAAAACAAAGTAAGCAAGTGATAAAGGTACAGTAGCTTTCTAAGACAAAGTTCTGACCACAATCACAAATTGTCTTCACATCAACACTCTTTCAGCTTAGATATTCTCATGCAAAGAAATGTTTATTCTGCTGATATATGAAACATAGATGAATTCAAAAACCTAAAAGATAGCTTTTATTTTTGTTAAGGCAAGGAAAGGATAGCCTTAGTTAAAAGGTCACTCCACCTTCAACGATGAGGTTACGGGTTTGAGTCATCAAAAGAACAAAGAAAGAAAAACCATTGTGTGACTCCTGCTTGAGGGGGTTTGACATAAATTACAACAATATACCCAGTGTATCCATCGGTGGAGTTTGGAGAGGATGATGTGTACGCAACCTTATCCTACAAGGAAAAGAGGTTGTTTCCGAAAGATCCTCGGCTCAAATCAAGTAGATTAAAGCAAGTTTGGAAAGGAAATACCATAATGAAGGACAAAACAGTATCAACAGTAGATAATAGAATAGCCGAAAGCATAAGAAATAAGATATGCTAATTGAAATTGAAGAATAAGATAATAGGAGAGTGATCTATAGCAAAGGAGGTAACATTAAATAGAGGGATTGGGAAACATCACTATTATAAAAACGTATCACTGTTAATACTGAAATGGGTTTGACCTACATTAAAAGAAGAAAAGAAGGAACTTTGACTTTTGTTAAAAGTAGCATTGCAAACTTTGGTGAAATAGGAAAACTTCCAACTACTTATTTAGGAATTCCCTTGGAAGCCAATTCTAATTCCATAGAAATATGGAATAGTGTGATTGAGAAGTGTGAAAAGAAACTAGCCAAGTGGAAAACTCAATACTTATCTATGGGGGGGTTGTTATAGACTGACCCTTATCAATGTAGTACTTGATGCTTTACCAACCCATACGATGTCCCTTTTTCCTATTCCAGCAAGGGTCATTAAGAAGTTGGATAGCATCAGGAGGAAATTGAGAAGAAAAGTTTTCACTTGGTAAAATGGAAGGTAGTGATGACTGGTAAGAAGAATGGACAATGGAGGGATGGGGATAAAGAATTTAAAATTTCAAAGCAAGGCTCTAAGTATGAAGTGGTTATGGAAGTATACAAACAATAATGAGATGTTATGGAGGAAGGTGATTGGAGCCAAATATGCAGAAGAGGACAACTGGATAACTAAAGAAGTGACAACTCCTTAAGGGGTTAGCCTTTGGAGATCCTTCATGAGTCTGTGGAATGAAGTAAAAAGCAACTCAACGATAAAATGTTATGGATGGAAGTAAGACCAAATACTGAAGGATAATTGGAATGAGAGAGGGAACATGAAAATACTTTTCCCAGACATTCAACACGGTCTTGTTCCGTTGGAATTTCACTTTCTGAAGACAGTTGAATGACTGGGAGATCATGAATGTTGGTGAATTTTTCGACAGAGTGGACATTCTCCATGGATTGCAGACAGATGAGGATGTTCTGCGGGTGGACAGGAAATGACAGCGGAGTGCTCAAAGTCAACAAAGCCTACAGGATGATGGATCAAACAAACCAGCAGGGTACAAAATAACCCTGGAAACAGATATGGAAGAGTAGGATACCTCACAAAGTCGAATGCTTTATCTAGTTAATGGAGGAAGCAGTCCTTACACAGGACAATGTCATCAAGAGGGGGATAACTTTATGTTCCAGGTGTTTCCTATGTGGTGAAACAGTTGAGACTATCAACCATCTATTATTACATTGCAAATACACCCAACAATTATGGAGAATATTTCTCAGCCTTAAATGCATTCCCTGGACCATGCCTAGGAAAGTTAGGCCTTAATGAGCTGCGAGGAAGCAGGAGTACATGCAAAGGACAGAAATAGATGGAGAATTATCCCTACTGCTATATGTTGGGCTATCTAGAAAGAGAGGAATTCAAGATGTTTTAAGAGCATAGCGAACAATGGTGCAGGAATTAAAATCAATTGCATTCTTCTTATACTCAAATGACATTATCTCTAATATTGATGTTCTAGACTCAATTTAATTATAGAGAAGTGAAATTAGGAGTACGCTTGTATATAAGCTTTCAATACAACCCATGAATTGTTTTGTGATATAATACAAAGTTACCAAGTTTTTTTTTTTAAAAAAAAAAGGTAGCATCGTAAATACTGCTTTCTTGAGCAGGGGAAAACTCTATTAGTATAATTCAGTGTTCAAAGGAGAAAGGGTAAAAGGCGCCAAGGTCTGATGGTTTCAAGCACAAATGCACAGCTGGAAAAGATGTACACGTAATAATAGAAAAATAACAATCAATAATTATATGGACAAGAGAATACAAATAACAATAATTCAGTTAGATGAACAAATCCCATGTCAACTAAATTCTGACACTGCTTAAAGAATTTATTTTTGATGTAAAAATGCAAAAGCTCCTAAATTAAATATAGTGACCTCGTTATAGTCTAAATTTCTAATTTCCAGTCCCTAATCAATAATAAATTTATCAGAAAGATGGTCTTAACTACTAATATATCATTTTAACAGCTATATTTATTGTTTAGCATCATCGTCCTCGAGAAAGAAACCATGAACACTGAGCAGAACACACCTGATCACCTTGGTACCAACACTGAAAGTCACTTAAGCAAGACAGTTCTTTCAAAAGAAAGGATTGATTGAATTGTCTTGTTAGGATAATCCATGATTCATATGCTTATCAGAAGGAATAATCCATAGGAGTTACTGAATTTATCAAGGTCAATTTATGGATTTATGTAAAAAGGATTTTATCAAAACCAATTGAATGATAAGTGATCAGCTTGTGGTGCAGCTAGCTCCAAGGCTAGAGCACACCTCATTGCGCATGTGACAATGCAAGTATTACTTACAGCTATGACTTATGCAACTGACAACACTCTACATACATTTTAAACTAAGTTTGAATGATACATAATCACACATACAGGCCAGTTATTGCACAGACTCTTCACTTCCGAAGCCTCATCCGTGACAAATCTGCCACACACTCATTGACATTTTTGAAGAGGCCAAGCGACATAACACAAAATCACATAAATTAACAATCTTTCCTTAAATCCTGCATTGAGTTGGCTGCTTTTTTCTTTCATTTTATCCAGTTGCTTTTCTATAGAACTACAAAAGTCCCTTGCCCTTTCACTTGACCCTTGCCCTTGAGGCCTTTTCTTTAAACTTTTCTTCTCTTCATTTGATAGGAAAACTTCTCTTATCATCATCTGTAAACCAATAAGGAATTTATATTTTCTCAATTAAATTTTGTACATTTGGATGATTAATAGAGACCATCATCCACATCTATGTCTTATAGCCATGGACACATTTATATGAGGAATTCAGATCAACAAGTGTTGATCCCTAGAATTGAATAAGCTTTTTAGCCTCCTCCAAGAAAACAAACCATCTGGAGGAAAAAAAGAGAGAAATTTACTGAATAGTGCATAAAAGCAAGAACCCAAAAGTAAGCAACTGGAATAACTAGCAGCCATTGTTTACTATCCACAAGTACCTTTTAATACTTGCAAGGCTGCAAGAGCCAAGACATTAGACTCTTTTGAAGTATCACTGATATTAAATTTGCAATACCAAAAGAAAGTAACCAATCACTTCCTTTTTGTTTCAGGGGTAGGTTTAATAGACATGTTGCATGAATATTAATATAACTTATTAGTGCACTGCCTCTTACAACTTGAACATATTAATCTGGATCACCCCATTGGGGAAAACTAATGTGAAACAGAGAAAAGAGACTTGTACTTGTGCCATTAACAAGCTATATCTTACCTCTCTGAACACAAGAAATCACATGATTGATCTCTGTCCAACAGATTCACACCTAAAGATGAAATATTTATCCTTCTTCTTTTACAGCAACAACACCAGCCAAACTTGTGGGAAAACCACCCCTTTATGAGCTATCATCAGCTATGATCCTTGAGTGATTGGTTTAAATAGTTGATATCTAATACTTAGAGCTTCATCCAAAGCTTCTTAGCAATAGGGATTTAGAACGAACGATATCCTTGTTTTGCACTGCTTTTCTGATATCCTTTATTGTTAGTTGGCTTACCACTCCGAATTGTAAATCTATGGTGGTTCCTAACCACCCCATGCACAGTGCACACCAACAACTTTGTGATATGTTAGCTTCTCTCTGCTAAAAAAATTCCAGAGGTGCCTTAAAGTACCCACACTTTCTCCCCTCCAAATTCTTGCCAACAATTGCGACTTCCCCTACTTCTAGACTTCCATTCACAATCACTCACCCTGGCTGTTCCCCTACTACTTATTTTGCCATGCCAGCAACGCCAATATATCACAATCTTCACACAAAAAACTCACCCAAGAACAACTACACATCTAATAGCCCGAATTTAGCCGAATCATTACCATAAAGTGTACAATCCATAACAAAATTGAGAAAATTCAACCATATAGTGAAATATTACCGCTTTCGGAATCCGAAGGCTGAGATTGTGAATTATCTCCACCGATATCCCTATTTAGCGCAGCAGTGAATGCCTCCACATCCGCCCCCGAATGCATTGTTTCATCCTATTCATATCAAAAACTCACATAAATCCACCATTTCACCATAAACAACATACATATAAGCGTATATACATGTGACCCACTAGGGCAAAACTGGAAAAAAAGAGTACCAACCTCGTCTTCTTCGAGGAGCTTCATGATAGACGGATCCATTGATTCGAAAACTTGAAAATGATTATATATAACCGTATATTACAGCAATTGATTCGTTTCAAAAAGGAATTGAGGAGATCTGTTAATTGATGTAATGCTGGGTTTCCATGAATGTTCCTCTTGATTTTTCTAAAGATTAAGGAAGAACAGAAGTAAATTTTCCAGTCTCTGGAAAACTATATCTGATTTTGCTCTGAGAAATTCAAGCAGAATTTTCTAATGGATAGGCGAAGAACAAATTGAAAACGGTTCTTGCAGTATAAATCAGTGGTAGTACTATTTATAGACGAAGGTTTCTTTTATTTTCTATTTTCCTTCCCCTTTTTAAGGCTTTTTTTCTTAACATTTTCCTTTTTTATTTTGGTTAATAGAATGGAGGTAATTTCTCTAAATATGTTGGAGAATGAAAAAGATTTCTATAATGTAAAAACTTTTATAAAAACATATTGAGGAAGTTTGAGGAAAGTAAGTTATTGAAGATATTCGTTTAATTTAATGGAGAATTTGAAATATAGATTAATTAATTGAAGTGTATTTAGAATCAATGCTAAGCAGATTGTCATGATAAAAATTAATCATTAAATAAATTTTATAAATTTATTTACAAATATAATGAAATGAATAAAAAAATACTTAAATTATTCTAAATAACGAATCAAAATATCTTACGTGACATCTATTTATAAAATACAAAATAGAAATATGTCTACTACTTTTGAAAGACACAGTGATTATAATCTTTTAAATATTTGACATTATATAATATTGTATTCCTGGAAAAGAGATGAGTAAGTGAGTTCTTATAGAGACGTTTTTAGTGAAGTTGATATAAAAAATAATTTGATTAAAAAAAAAAACAGAATCTTGCTTGATACAATTTGAGGATTTCTATAACAACAGTGATGAAAAAAATATATTTAAAATCTACAATCTTAAATAGCATTTTTCTAAATAATTATCTGCATATGATAATTATTATTATTATTGTTTAATATTCTTTCATGATTTAAGTATCAAAATTATGACGATATAGGAGCTTCTAATTAGATATTATCATCTCAGAAATTCAACTTTATAAGTTGTATGGAAAAGTAAAGATGGAAAAATAAACATGGGGAGTTTGATATCACTCTGAATATCAAGCGGTTCATCAAACTTTTTGAAAAAGTATCACCTTAGATTGAAAACAATAAGGTCTATCAATATAAATCTGCATTAAAAAAATTATAATAATAGTAGTATGCATGTAAAAATATGCGAAACTAATAGGCATCAAAGGACAACTAGTCTATATTCTAAAATTAATAATCATACCACATACCTCGATTGGAACCATTCCCCATTAATCAAAAATCAAAATTTATGTTTTGTGAATATGAAAAACATCGTGGTAGATCCCACACTTATTGAGGACAATTATTTTATGATACTAGGTGTTGTTTGGTACAAAAATGAATAATGCAAGGATTAGTAACGCAACAATTAGTAATATAAAGATTATTTTTTATCTCGTGTTTGGTTCATTATTTCACAACTAATCTTGTGGTTGATTTAAAATTTTACAAAAACATTTGTTTCCAATTATATCCTTAAATTATTATGGGATATTATATTTCATTTAATTGGGTCAAGTAGACAATTACTGAAGTTTTTTTTTTTTTTTGTAGCCTTCTAACTAGCTTGGAGAAAAACAAATTTGTTGTCATGTTTTCTACTTAATTTCTCACTTGAGTTGCTTGAAGATAAATAATTATCATCTTAATAAATTAATTACTCACAAAATATCAACTTTTAATTTAATAAAAATAGAATATCTACTTTTACAATCGAAAAGACCATGAATAATAATAAGATCGAATAAACCATCTATGTTTACACATAAAGATTGCAAGTTGTAGTTTTAAATGGAGTTAATATCTTAAATCACCCAACTTTGAAAATTTATCTATTGAACTTTGTTTTGTACAATAAAATCACTCAATAAGGCATTTGTATCAACAAAATAACTCAATTAAATTAATTATCGAAATAAATTTTTGACATGCCAATTTTATTTTTTATGTTATGTAAATATGAACCCATAAATAAGTAAAATTTAAAAATTTGACGTGAAAAAAAAATTATTTTATATTATGTAAATATGAATCCAAAAATGAAAAAATTCTAAGTTAATTTATTTAAATAAATTTATTAGTACAAACCTACAAATATAAAAAATAACATCAAGAAAATAAAAAAATAATTAAAATAATTGGGGATGAAGGGATAATTTTATAACAATCCATCTTGAGAGAAGATGTACTACATCGGCAAAACACATGAGAGATGTTGGGTATATAAAGTAATGGATTGATCTATTACTGTGAGACACCTTTTGGGGTGAGTCCAAAGGGACAAATTCGTGATTGGCTAGGCCCAAGAGTGGACAATACTTCACAGTATTAGGTCAGGTCATCATGTCAAATCCTGGTGAGGCGTCAATTCTATGTAACAATCCATCTTGAGAGGAGATGTTGCGCATCGGCAGTATTAGGTCGGGTCGTCATGTTGAATCCCGGTGAGGCGGACAATTCCATGTAACAATCCATCTTGAGAGGAGATGTTGCACATCGGCAAAACACAGGAGATGGGCTAGGCCCAATGACGGACAATGTTTCACAGTATTGGACCAAGTCGTTACATATTTAGTCATTTAGAGGGCTTATCCAAACATTGTTAAACCTTGGATTTGGTTGATTATGAAACATTGAACACGTAACCTAGAGTAAAGTTATAATGAAAAGACTATTCCGGGTAATGATACATAAAACGGGTCCAGAACAAGTTGCCAATGGCTTTTTGATTAAAGTTTTTTTTACTATGCTGCATCTGATTGGACATGTCTTATTACGTGTCATTCTTAGAGATATTCACGTGTTGAATTCATTATTTAAAGAGAGAAAAACATAAAGTTCCTCTTAATTTGTATCGATTTTTGAAAAAAGACATTTAAATTTGTTAGAGTTCTATTATCCTTGATCAATTTTGAAGTTTGTCTTCCTTTTTTGGTCAATCCTAATTGTAAGAAAAAAAAGTGATTGTCATGCATCAATCCTTAATTGTCACGCGTTATAATACAATATATTACACATAAAGAAAAATAAAATTTTTAATATCTCATATATATGTTATTAGAAATTCTTAAACTCAAAAGTCCAATAACGCTTGATTGAAAAAATTATTTATGTGTCCTCTTCATCTTTAAATTATGATATCCATTAAATTTGGTCTAATATGAGGAATATTTCTCCAATGAACCCGGAACTTATGTGGGCTATGCAATCATACATATGTTTGTGGAAATTAATATTCTTCATTTGACATGGAAGAAAAAATTAAGGACAAAAATATAGGTAGATGATAGCCAAAAATGGTTGGCAAATGAGTGCCAAACCATGTTCCCTTTCAATATTACTTCAATAATCAGATGAGATCTTTTGGGATATCATTGAAATTCAAACACGAGAAAAATAAGATAAAGTCAACTAAAAATAAAGGACCAATTTGTAATTAATCTAATATTTTGTCTTGATGAAATATAACAAAAATGATCTCCCACGTCTGAGGGCAAATTCAAAATAACCTCCTAAGTATGAATTTAGTTCCTTTTAAGATTGTCAAAAATTAATGGTATTGATCTCCGTCAAATATTTGCCGAGTGAAAACTCATATTTAGATGTATAATTTTTGTAATTTTTATTTTTTTATTTATTTTAGAGTTTGTGTAACTTTTTGAAGTGTAATTTTCGTTATCTTTTAATATATTTTTAATATATAGTACAATCTGATGTTGCATATTTTAGGATTCGATGAGACTTTCTTGGTGTTTATGATTAATATATAGTACAATTTGATGTTGCATATTTTTGTTATCTTTATTTTTTTTACTACACCAGAAATTCATATCTGGTGTTTCTTCGTTATTGTATTTTCTTTTCCTACTAATTTGGATATATTATGTTTGATGAGTTGATAATTTATCAAAAATAGCATCCCATCTCCACTAGGTTAGCATAAGATTAGTACACCACGCTTTTCAAACTCAAGTTTTGGAATTATACTAATATATTACTTTCTCCATTCACTTTTACTTGTCACAGTTTCGCTTTTCGATGTCAATTTGACTAAACTTCAAAGCTAAATTGAAAATTTAAAATATAAAATTTAGATGGTTAAAAACTATACGAAAACTGTAATAAGTTGTAACCTTTCTCATATTAATATGATGAAAAATATATATCTTAAAATGTTGTCAAAGTTCATGCAGTGATCTCGATAAGTGAAATAGTAACAAATAAAAGTGAACAGAGGGAGTATTACAAATTTGAAGGATGGAAATTGTTCACTACATACTTAAAAGGTCTATTTTGTACATACCCTTAAACATTAGGGTCCAAGTTTGATAATCTCCCTTTTTCCAGCATCTTTAAATCCCCGCCATTTTTGGTTCCCGAAAAGTTCACAAACGTTTTCCATAAGATTAGGAACCGAATTTTTTTTTACGTATTAATCAGAAGCATAAACTTCTGAATAAAAGAAAAAATGGGGATCGATGTTCTTGCTAAATTAGCAAAACGCAGCATAATTCAACAATCAGAGCGTCGTTTAATCTTCAATAATCCAATTTATGGTTCTCAATTTGTATCACAGTATCAACAATGCAGAGCTTACTCTGTTCGATCTATGAATACTGTAGCAACTAAAATCCCTAAAACCCAATTTCTTTGGTTTCCGTTTGGAAAATTATCTCCATCTTCAGCTTCAGCTTCTGTGAAAACTCGAATGGGATTCTTGGCGTGGTATTTGGGAGCTCTTGAGTCTCGTCCGATCATCACCAAATCGATTTCTTCAGCTGTTATATATGCTGCTGCTGATGTTACTTCCCAGGTTTTCTCTCATTTCTCTTCCAAATTTTGGTATTAATTTTAGGATAGTGATATCATTATTAGTAAGTTTGGACTAAACTTAGTGGGTTTAACGGATATTAGATAAGTCAATATTTTATTTTATAACGGTTTAACGTATCTACAAATTGATTAACCAATGAGTTGGAGGGATAAACTTTAAAATCAAACTGAACTGACCAATATGCAGCCCTAATTCCAGTGGAAGAGCCAGAAAGTTTACTAAGGAAGAATTAAATACACAGAAAAAGCAATATGATTCAATGTTAATTATATATACGCAAAAAATAAATTAATTAAAACTTATATATAATGAAGGGCTTCCGATCACATCTACCTAGCTTCGCCCCTGGATGATCCATATACCCTATCACAGATGTATCTAGTTCTCTTTGAATTTGTTTGGTTATGTTGGGATCTGCACCAGATCTGCATAAATTAAGATGACGAAGAACTTGAAGAAGAAGTAGAGAGAAGTGAAAGTTTCTCTCTCTAAACGGGAAGACAAATCTTTTAATGTGGTAACACCCAAAATTACTTGGGCTACCTCCACGGGTGTAATATATATATATTAAATGAATACAGAATATTTTTACATGGAGAATGTACGGTACAAACTTCATTGTCCGTTTAATAAACATGGAGCTTGACCCACGTGGTTGACAAATATTTAACAATACATTAAATATTATATCAGGCTACAACAACAACAACATACCCAGTGTAATCCCACAAGTGGGGTCTGGGGAGGGTATAATGTACGCAGATCTTACCACTACCACAAAAGTAGAGAGACTGTTTCCAGGGGACCCTCGTCACAAAACCCGTAAGTAAGAACTAACTAGATATGCCAAAAAGAAGGGAAGGGAACA
>JAPFFP010000080.1:22923353-22943791 GCA_026153255.1 Solanum medicagineum | reverse complement strand
TCCAATCTTTTTAATTTACATCATAAGGGCCTCAAGTTTGCTTATTGATCAATTTGGTCCCAAACCTTTCTATTTAAGTCCAATTGAAGACTTCCGACTTCAACTTAAAATATACACTCCAATTAACAATTTAACCCCGCGAACTTACCTAATTTAAATTACGCCATAACTTTTCCAATTAAACGATTAACTTTGACTAATTAACTTTACGGGGTCTAACAGGTACAAGTAGAGAATGAAGCTGTATCATGACTGTCAGGTTGAGCACTACATGTTCACAACAGGAGACTTGGTTCTATTGTTCAACTCCAGATTGAGTCTGTTTCCTGGCAAACTCAAGTCACAGTGGTTAGACCCATACAAAGTTACACATGTTTTCCACCATGGAGCCGTTGAGCTAGAAGCAAGCAATGGTTCACAATTTAAAGTCAATGGCGAAAGGATCAAACCATACGTTGGGAATGCTGAAGAGTTGAAGATAGTTGAAGCTTGGACACTTGGTGAAGTTTGAGTAACCAAGTACCGTAAGCCATGTTGCAATTAAATGAGGCGTTGCTTGGGAGGCAACCTATGATTTACTTCTCATTTGATTGTAATTATGTTTTGTTTCAGTAATAGACTAGTAAGCAAGAAAGTATAGGGTAACAATTTATTTCTGTGAGATCGTGCAGGATCAGGGTGAAAAATCAAACAAGTCCAAAAATTGAAATGAGAGTTACGAGTCAATGTATGGGCTATGGATCAAACCACGACTCATAAACATTGCCTGTGAACTTAGTTCCAGTGAGCAATTTTTTCATTAGGAAAATCTATGACTAACTTTAAGGCCCATAATATCATATACAAGTCGTGAATGGAATTCGTGGAACCCAGGTATGTTTTCAAGTGTGCAAAGCATTTACAAGTCCCATCCACAAGCCGTAATTTACACTACGACGTGTGAATAGGCTTCGTGGATGCCAAGTCTCAAAAAGTGGCAAGAGAATTTGACGAAGCAAAAACTACAAGTCATAGAAGAATCTACAACACGTAGTCAGGGTTCATGGAATGACACCACCTAATTTCAGCCTATCCCATTTTAAATGGAATAAACGAGTAAAAATGTTTTTATCCTTTTCACTTTCGCAAACATTTTTGATCACCCTCCCTAAATTTTTGATCGACTCTCGACCACTTCCCCATTTTCGACAAAGATTCTGGCCAAGCATCACTGTTCCAACCATTTCTTTTGGTATATTGGACAAATAACTCTTATTTCATGGCAACTTCTCCTCCCAATCAACACTAAAAGCAATTTTGGTAAGATTTCCTTTTCTCAATTCCCTACTGTGACACCCCAAAACTACATGCTCTAATGTAACCATGTTTCAAGTCACATTTGTTTAGGTAGGAGTGCATTAGGCTCGTGGGAGACTTCTGGTACTTAGACAAGTTCAAGACTTCCCTATGAATTGAGTTTTGGTTATTGGTTTATGCAAGGGTCAAATTTAAATGAGCATAAATTTTAGCACATAGGGAACTAGGCAACCCGTGACATGTCAAATAAAATCCCTTTGAGTTAGCTTTCCAACGCACTTGGTTTCACCTCATTCCGAGTTCGGATGAAGGAGTTATGACTGTTTTCGTGAGGCCCTCCCATGCAGTGTTGCCACACGGGCACCTAAGTGGGGTGACATCTCATGCCTTGTGAGATTAGTTATGAGCCAAGGACGGCCACTTTGTGGCCAAGGCACGTGCCATGACTAGCCACATGAGCCGTGTGGTGTGGAACGAGCCGTGAGGCCCTCCGTGAGACTTTCGAAGCAAAAATTTTCTTCTAAGTATAAAATTACCATCTCGTAATTTTGGCAAAATTTCCTAAGTATGGTTTTATGGACTAGTAAATGGACTGTGTGGCTTCACATGGCCCGTAAATCAGTTAGTGAGGTGACACTTTGTTAGTTTTTCCCTCCATTTCATTAATGGCGTTTTCGTAGATTTAATCTATTCTATTGTCTTTTTGGTACTTCCAATGCTATCTTAACCTTCCCAAAAGACTTAAACCCTTTTCAAAAGGATCAAATTCATTCCTCTCTACTTGAATACACTCTCAAATTCTCTCAAGAGCCTTCACCAAAACCCCAATAGGAATTCAAGGGAACTAAGAGCAAGTTTTGGATTCCAAGACCCCCTTCCAAGCTTCAAGTCTTTGTCAACCCAATTTCAAGAAATTCAAGGTCTAAGGTATATGGGTTTCAACCATTAGGTACTTTCACCTATGGTTCCCAACCTTCCATTTTATAAAAAAATTGTATGTTTTCAAGTTGTATTATCTATGGGTATCTCTTATTATGAATTATGATTATAAACTATGTTGGGGTTTTATGAAATATTGATTGACTATGCATATTTTGAGCTATGAAACTATTATCTATTATGAGATTTGATGATCAGTTTCAATGTATTGTACATGAGGGTTTTACTATGTGTTGGTTAAATTAAGTTTTCTCACATCATCTCACTCTTGAATTGTATGATTTTGAACTAGCATTACACATCCGCCGAAGGTTTGATAAAATTTTTGTTAAGGATTCTGGAGTTATTGATGATCTATTGCATGGATTTTGAGCTACTTGACTTTATGATGATTAAGGGAATGTATATATGTGTTGAATTAATGAAAACTATCTATGATGTTGCAAGTATATAAGAACCTTGTTGAGGGAGTGACATGCTTCAATCACCTTGTTGAGGGGGTGACATGCCTCAATCACTGCAAGGGGGTGACATGCCTTGGATTCCAAGTACTACTTTGCTTGGTCTATGATGATGGTCTCTTCCCACACATGTAATCTATATTCTCAAGTTATATGTCTTACAAGCATGTTTTACTTCAAGCATTGATCATGCATGCTATATCGATATTATACTTATCCATTGCTTACACCTATGCATTTTGACTATGTTGCCTATGTCTTGTTCTATTGCATCCTACATACTTAGTACATTCAAACGTACCAATGCATACTCTATGCCTACATGATTTTATCATGTAGGAACCGGAGCACCTCTTGATCATCCTCCACGTGGCTAGTTTTGGCATCTTGAAGATAAGCTTTGGTGAATCCTCAACTTCGGGGACACTAGCTATGCTACTCTTACCTCTTGTTATTTATCTCAGTTGAAATTCTAATACTATGAGGGTGAGCTCGGAAAGTGTCTTGGACCCCGCTCCAATCTATGTTTAGAGGTGTTGTTGGAACAATTGATGTACTTATGCTTTGATCTTTGACTCTTCTATGTTATATGCTATTAAAGAATTCCCTTAGTCCCGTTGTCATTGTTTATGTCTCTCGTTGTTGTTATTTTCTTTCCATGACGAAGGATGTGCGATTGATATGATAAGTGGCTTGTTTGGGGTTCCTTCAAGTTCCCCATTTGCCTTGTAACGTCTAGGCCCTAGGGTTGGGTCGGGAAAAACTTGGTGTCATAGCACTAGGTTGTTAATGGTCCTCAGAATCCAACACACCGCGTCGATTAGAGTCTTACTCATGGCTGTGAAGTGCATCACAACTATGAGTAAGATGCTATGAGACATTTTATGAAATGTTTCACTTCTTCATGGTCTATGTCGTGCTATAGAAGTAAAATAAGGCTCATCCCATAACAAATGTTCTTTGCTACTCTAGATCATGCTGTTCCAAAGAGGAAGACCAAGGAGGGACCGTGCACCCATGGGACTCCACTCCTCAAGCTCCTCTAGATGGAGGGTATACCGAAGTCGAGTTCTAGAATGCTATCACTATGTTGGCACATGCAATGACTGACGAATTGAATCAAGGGGCCCAAGTTTCTCATGCTCATACTTCGGCCGCTAAGGCGAGGGATTTTACTAGATGAACCCACCGGAGTTCCATGGGTCTAAGGTGGATGACGTTCCTCAAGAATTCACTGATGAGATGTATAAGGTGTTGTCTATTGTAGGGGTTAGCTCAGAAGAAAAGACGGAGTTGGTGGACTACCAACTCAAAAGTTTGACTCAAGTTTGGTTTGTGCAATGGAAGATAGAGAAGGAAAATGGTGATGTTATTCCTTGGGAAGAGCTTAAAGCGGCATTTCTCAACCGATTCTTCCCTCTTGAGCTAAGGGAGGCTAATATGATGGAATTTATGAATTTAAAGCAAGGGTCTATGAGTGTGAGGGAGTATGCCCTCAAGTTCAACCAACTTTCCAAGAATGCTCCAAAATTGGTGGTCGAGCCGAGGTCTAGGATGAACAAATTTTTGATAGGTATGTCCGACTTGGTTAATGAAGAGTGTCGTGCCACCATGTTAATAAGTGATATGGATTTGTCCCACCTCATAACATATGCCAAGTAACTTGAAGGTGAGAAGCTTAGGAAGAGGGGCAGTAAGGGGTCCAAGAGGGCTCGATTTGATGGTGGCTTCCAAGGTCAAGAGTCCTCCAATGCTCCAAAGAAGTGATTGGCTATTGATAGGGTGTCTATCCCTAAGTTTCAAAGGTGTGGGAGGAACCATGATGGTCCATGCTTGAAGAAAACCAATGCTTGTGATGGTTGTGGCGAAGAGGGTCACAAGCAAGTTGATCATCCATATGCTTGAAAAAGGGGTAAGGGTGGTCATGTTGTTCAAAGGGATCAAGAAGGCCAACAAGGGGGTGCTCCATGATGTAATCGGTTTTATTCTCTCCAAGGAAGGCAAGGAGGAGATGAGGTGTCCGATGTTGTTCCCGATATGTTAGAGGTTTTGAATTTGATGTGCGGGCTTTGATAGATCCGTGAGCCATTATTTCTTTCATTATTCCTTTGCGCTAATAAGTTTTGTGTGTATGTCCCGAATGGTTATGTGAGCCTTTTTGGTGTCTACCCTCTAACTCCCCATGGATGACACTATTGTTGTTAAAAAAGTCTATAGAGAATTGTCCCATGTTCTTGTTGCATAAAGTGTTGTTTTGTGATGTTGTTGAAGTTGGCATGGTAGATTTGAGTTTTTCCTTAGGGTGGTTAAAGCAGTACACTAGTTGTCTAGATTGGGAATGATATTGGATAAAGTTGAGAATGGTAATGTAGTGGTTTTGATGGTTTCAAATCTTCTTTGGTTGATGAGGTCAAGTCAAAGCAATACTTTGACCCGCCTTGCTAGAGTTGACTGCTCTGGTGGAAGGTGAAGTGGAAGTTTTCTCCCAAGGAGGGAGATGGTGTCCTAGATATTAAGGTAGGCTATGTTTGGTTGTGTTGATGATTGAGTTCACTTGAAAGTCCCATCCATGAAGAGTGTGATCCGGTTTGGCAAGAAAGGGAAATTGAGCCTAAGGTTGTGGGTCCTTATAGAGTGTTGAGGGGAATTGATAAAGTTTCTTGTGAATTGGAATTTGCCGATGGGAATGTATATGGTTCATCTGGTCTTTCATGTATCTATGCTGAGGAGATGTGTTGGTGACTCAAGTGCTATAGATCTCTTTGAGGTTATGGGTGTTGTGGAGGATAAGTTGATCTATGAGGAGGTCCCGGTAGAGATATTGGATGGACATGTGGAAGGGTTGAGGAACAAAGATGTAGCATCCATTGAGGATCTTGGAGGAATCGACAAGAAAGCGTCACTTGGGAAGCCGGAGGAGTCATGAAAAGCGATATCTGTACCTCTTTCATTCTATTCAAACTTAAGATAGTAAACTATGCCCCATCTATGATTTCAGGTCCTAAGTTTCAATCCTTGTGTTATTTTGCATGCATTCATGATTTATGTTAAAGTATTTATGGTGATTTGATGTTCATGTTGAAACTTTTTGAAAATAATATTTAAGTGCATTTGTTGCATCCATGTTGGGTTGAAATCTTCATGATTACTTCTTTTATGCATGTTTCTTTGACATATGAGGACGAATATTTCTGGGGGGGGGGGGGGAGATATTGTGACACCCCGTAACTCTATGCACTTATGTACCCATGTTTCAAGTCTCATTTGTTTAGTTAGGGAGTGTAGTAGGGTCGTGGGGGACTTCTAGTACTTAGATTAGTTTAAGACTTCCCTATGAATTGAGTTTGTGTGTTGGTTTATGCAAGGGTCAACTTTAAGTGATCATAACGTCTATCATACAGGGAAATGGGTCACCCATGACATGTCAAATGAAAGCCCTTTGAGTTAGCATTCCAACACACTTTGTTTCACCTCATTCCGAGTTCGGATAAAGTAGTTATGACCGTCTTCGTAAGACCCTCCCGTGCAGTGTTGCCACACGGGCACCTAAACGGGCTGTGTGGCATCTCACGCCTCGTGAGATTGTTTCTGAGCCAAGGACAGCTACTTTGTGGCCAAGGCGCATGCCACGACTGGCCACACAAGCCGTGTAGTGTGGCATGGGTCGTGAGGCCATCCGTAAGGCTTCCGGAGCAAAAAGTTTTTCTACGTATGATATTACTTTCTCGTAACTTTAGCAAAATTTTCTAAATATGGTTTGATGGACCAGTAAATGGACCATGTGGCTTCACACGACTCGTGAGTCAGTCAGTAAGGTGACACTTTGTCAATTTTCCCTCCATTTCACTAATGGCATTTTCATAAATTTAATCTATTCTAATGTCTTTTTGAGATCTCCAATGCTATCTTAAACTTCCCAAAAGACTTAAACCTTATTCAAAAGGATAAAATTCATTCTGTTCGACTTGAATACACTCTTAAATTCTCTCAGGAGCCTTCACTGAAACCCCAATAGGAGTTCAAGGGAACTTAAGAGCAAGTTTTGGATTCCAAGACCCCCTTCCAAGCTTCAAGTCTTTCTCAATCCAATTTCAAGAAATTCAAGGTCTTAGGTATGTGGGTTTCAACTATTTGGTACTTTCACCCATGTTGCCCAACCTTTCTTTTTATAAAAAAAAATGCATGTTTTCAAGTTGTATTATCTATGGGTATCTCTTGTTATGAATTTTGATTATAAGCTATGTCGAGGTTTTATGAAATGTTGATTGACTATGCATATTTTGAGCTATGAAACTTGATCAATTATGAGATTTGATATTGGGTTTCAATATATATTACATGAGAGTTTTACTATGTGTTGGTGGGTTGATTTACATTAAGTTTCCTCACATGATTTCACTGTTGAATGTCATGATTTTGAACTAACATTACACACCTGTTGAGTGTTTGATAAAATATCTTGTTAAGGATTCTTGAGTTATTGATGATATATTACATGGCTTATGAGCCAAGTGACTTTATGATGATTAAGGGAATGTATGTATGTGTTGAATCCATGAAAACTATCCATGATGTTGCAAGTAGACAAGCACCTTGTTCAGGGGGTGACATACCTCAATCACCTTGTTGAGGGGGTGACATGCCTCAATCACCTTGATGAGGTGCGGGCATGCCTCAATCACCTTGATAAGGGGGTGACATGCCTCAACCACCTTATAGAGAGGGTGACATGCCTCAATCACCTTGCAAGGGGGTGACATGCCTTGGATTCCAAGTGCTAGTTTGCTTGGTCTATGATGATGGTCTCTTCTTATACATGTAATCTATATTCTCAAGTTATATGTCTTACAATCATGTTTTACTTCAAGCATTGATCATGTATGCCATATTCATATTAGACTTATCCATTGCTTATGCCTATACATTTTGACTATGTTACCTATGTCTTGTTGTATTACATCCTACATACTTAGTACATTCAAACATACCAATGCATATTCTATGCCTACATGATGTTATCATGTAGGAACCAGAGCACCTCTTGATCTTCCTCCACGTGACTAGATTTTGCATCTTGAAAATAACCTTTGGTTAGTCCTCAAGTTCGGGGACACTAGCTATGCTATTCTTACCTCTTTGTTACTTATCTCAGTTAAACTTTTGATACAATGAGAGTGATCCCGGAAAGTGTCTTAGCCCCTACTCTAATCTATATTTAGAGGTGTTGTTGGACCAATTGATGTACTTATGCTTGGTGCTTTGACTCTTCTATGTTTTATGCTATTAAAGACTTCCCTTAGTCCCGTTATCCTTGTTCACGTCTCTTGTTGTTGTTATTTTGTTTCCATGACCAAGGATGTGTGATTGATATGATAAGTGGATTATTTGGGGTTCCTTCGGGTTCCCCATTTGCCATGTCACATCTAGGCCCTGGGCTTGGGTCGTGACACCTACAATCGGATTTCGGATCCGACTTTGAGCGGTTAATTTTTGTAGTTTCATGTCCAATATATAGTCATGAATTAACTAAAGGTTGTTTCCCGGGAATTCCACTGCCTCATAAAGGTAGAGAGGTTGTTTCCTAGGAACCCTCATCACAAAAATCAATAAGAAGAATAAACTAGATATGAAAAAAGGAAAGGAAGAGAAATGGAACAGAAAGAGCAATTAATAATGAAAAACACATGATAGTATGTACATACAAGACAATTAACATATTCAGAAAGATACTGACAACACCAGATAAAAAGACGAGACAAATCCTACTAGTCTACTATACCCCTGATGTCGTCCATGTTACACCTCCTTTTTAGAGGATAAAGCGGTCACTGTCAAGATATAGAACCTAACTAAGGTTAGGGTCGACGCCATAGGAAATACGTAGACTCACGAGAATTCATCAATATGTAATCCAAGTAATTAACCAGCTCATTTCCCAAGAAGGGGGGTGTTTGCAATAACAATGAGAAAATAAACTAAAGTAACTATCATGAGAGGAAAATCAATAATAGATAGCAACTAGGGTATTGCATTCCCCATGATTCCCCAACATAGTATCATTGAATAACGTAATTTTTGTGTAGTGTATAGCCTGCAGGACGATAATTTAAGTTCACTAAGCCCTTTGGTCAAAGGTGAGAGGCAAATCTTACTACGCGACTAGGCCCGTCTCTATATATGCATTACTAACCATTACCTATAAGTCCCAATACAACCTCCCCTTGGCCCAGTTTGGTTGATTAGACGAGAACACAACAATCGAATCCTGTTAATCTCTTTTCCTATTCATTACTACCTTGGTCCAGTAAGTAACACTAGCTAAGTTCTAATGTTGGCCACCACTAGAAAACATGCAAAACGAAGAGAGTTAATTAAGACGTGCATATAAACCTTCCAAGAATTGTAAATTAGCTAGTTTTACTTTGTTAGTTCTTCATTGTTACCACAACCCTAGTTGTGGATTTAGCTACTCATGCTATGTGTAGATGAAGAGATTATGAATTGAGAAGACATAATTAAACACTTACAAAATTGAATTAAGAACAAGCAAATCCAAAGTCAATGAAAATCACAAGTGTGAAGATTGAATTACACCACAAGTATTCTTGAAGACTCTCTCACACTTTTTCTCTCTAAGAATATTGAGTTCTTTCAGCATTTAACCTAAACTACATAAGACTGATGTGAACCCACGAGAACTTTTGAAAAATAACCTAAAAATCTCTTTATAATAATTAAAAATATGTCCTAAACAAATTAGGAAAACTGGTCAGCACGCCATATGAAAGGTATTTTACGACCGGTATTGTCTTCTATGGCTCATAGTCGGGATCTCGTAATCAGCTGTTGAAATTTTGGACTACACTTCTACGTCACCCCTTCACGACTTGTAAAGTGGTTTATGACTCTTAAAGGGGGTTTCAGCTAATAACTTTCCTGCAAGTCCACTTCTATAATCCTTAGGGCACGAAAGGTATTCTAGGACTCATAAACTGCTCCACAACTCATCTGCATATTCGTAGACTTCAACTTCAGCAAATAGCCCCTCACTGGAAATCCTCACGAAACCTATCTACGACTTGTAGGATGCTCTAAGACTTGTAGAAGGACTCGTACAACAGCAAAAACCAACAACTTCTGCACTTTTTTCCCAAATCATGGCCAACCTATAATCCTGCAAATCTAAACCTATAAATACATAAAATCCACAAATATCGCATTGAAAACACACAAAATTTTAATTTTTAAGCATCAAAATTGCTGTATTTTGGTAGGAAATCAACATCCTCAACTTAAAATTGTTGCTTGTCCTCAAGCAACATACTTAATCTATATAGACAACACAGTAACACACATATCTTAACTCAATTTCATACATCACATACATCTCAAAGTTAGATACCCACACCAACTTTTCAGAAGTAGATCAGAGAGCTATTTAGCAGACCAAGGCAGATTGGTGCATGTGACAACACAACTATGACAAGCAAGGGGTTATCAACAGTCCACAATCACTGTACAAGTCAAATGCTAGCAATGCAATGCAAGTGCCCTCACAAAAAGAAATCTCATATCTGACACTCAATGATGTTTTCATATTTGACCTTGGGACTATGCAAAAATACTCACTCTTACAAAAGATGTTCATGTATGATGACTAATAGCATAGGTTTGCCCCTATACTCATGACTCAGGCTTTCAACTAATTAGACTAGGATCACTTTAGGACTTTCTTGGCTTTGTAACATAGGCTCAGGGGGCTTTAGTATGGTACTTTAGGAAAATAGTGACTAAAGGCCCTCCTTGAAACTACATTATTCTACACTTTTCCCCACCAACTTGTTACTTTCACCTTATACTTCCTTTTTCCTATTTCAAGCTTTTATGGGTGCTTTCTTTTCATTTTTTAGCTTTTTACCTTATTTTCATGCTTTATCTTGCTTTTTAGCTCTCAATCAAGGCATCTTTCATTTTTCTTGCACCGAGTAAATGGTTTTCTCCTTTTTCTTCGTATTCCTAACTCGCCCCCTTATTTTTGTGCTTTACCCTTACTCCAACCACCCTAAACTTAGACTTCTAGCCTATGTTGAAGTGCATAATATCCATCCTCTGAACCAGGGCCACATTTGGTATCCACTCTCAACATAGGCTTTTTACTTTAGTCAAGGTACACAATGTTCAAGGAAAGACTAGGGCCAATTCAGGATTTTTCACTAGACAAGGCTAGGTTAATCAGGTGTTTTCAAAGAATAGATATACGTTAGGCTCAAACATTAGGAACAAGGGATATATCATCAATTTGATTGGTTATTTTTAGGCTAAAGTGGATTATTTAAGTATAATGGCCTAAGAACCTTTCATAATCCAATAAATCAACAATCTAACTTAGAGTAATAGAGAAAGTTCTGAATTAGCACAAAATATATGAATTTTATCAAATTATGCTCACAATCACATGGCACCGCATGCATTATCATCAAAAGACTCATAGATCAGGCTTTTTATCTCAACACACCCTCACTTATCTGAATAGATATTGTCAGACACCTAAACATGCGTGGTGACTATCTAACTACTTAATCAAAATTTTTGGCGGGTATCATTTTTCAAACAAAACATAAAAACATGCTATATGCTACAAGTATTAGTACTATATGCTACAAATAATTATCTAAACATCCTAAACATGCCGGTTCACCAGAAAATAAGTATCCACAGGGAAAATGAACATCGGCAAGGACACCCCAAGATAAAAAATTGGGGTAGTTATAGACTATAAGCTACTCAGATTGAGGCCTATAACTACCCGCACCCCATCGAAAAAAATGTGCATTGTCCCCAATGTACAAAATCAAGAAAGAAAAGAACATAATGGGTAAAAAAACATACCTAGGCGCCTAAGCTCCAGTTTGTGGCTGAGCCTGGTCATCCTTCTCCTGCGGGGTGGCTTAGCAGTGGTACTCTGTCTGGAGGGGCCAACACCCCTAAATTGCTCCTCCTCATGAGCTCGTCGTATATCCTCCTCATGTCTTGATCTCCTCATGACAAGCTCGAGCTTCTCCTTCTCTGATATCCTCGCACGTATATGTCTCTTCTTTGGATCCTTATTCTTGCAAGGTCTCTTCCCGAGGGAAGACTGGGTAGGCTCCTCAAGAGCAAATAAATCAAACATCGGCACAGGAAAAATTATCTCTGGTAGTGTGACTGGTGCCACCAGCGATGCTATCATGTCAGTGTGGAGCTGCTGGATCCCTTTTTGTATGGCTGACAAGTTTGAAGGTCGAGCCTCGCTCAATCTTTTTTAACCCTCTCCTCGAAGGCATTAATGTAGACATCCATGGTAGAAATATAATTGTGAATAGTAGCGACAACGAATTCCTACATCCGACCCTCCAAGTCTACCATAGCTTGGCAGATCCATGGCCTGATATGATGAATAAGCTAAGTCAGGTGAGACTCAACATGTGATAACCTCTGCGCCAAGGCCTGTATAGATGTGGTGAACAAGTAGATCATGCCCGCGGTAGAAGGCTATGAAGTAGCGGCCTATGGTACAGGATCAATAATAATGGGCCCCCCTCTCATCAATTGCCTCAAGCTGCGGGGGCCTCTCTTCAATAGCAATAGTAGTAGCAGTCGTGGCAGTCTCAGAACCCTCAGGTGGTGGCACTGGGGCTAACACCTCGGGCATAGGTTGAGTTTGTGCTCGCTGGGGTGCCACCAGGTTCTCTTTAGCCTTGATCAGGCGGGATCCAATGTATGTTGGGCCTCAATCATCTGCCCAGCTGAAGTAATCTCTCCACCCTAGACTCTACATTGAGCCTGTAGATCAAGAATGGGATGGAGGTGGACCTCTTCAGCGCGGCCTTATGTATTTGCTCAGGGATAAGGTGGGCCCAGTCAATATCATAGCTAGCTAAGATACTGGCGACCAAAACCACATGCTCCAACGTCAAAGTATTATCAAAAAGTGTCGGCCAGATGTGTGAACAAATAATAGCCCACCAAAATTTGGCAAGAAAGCTGAGCGAAGCCTTGACAATAGGCTCCAAGTGAGTGGCAATCCAAGCAGTTACGGACCTTGCTATGCAATATACCAGGCCAACCATCTCATCAATGTAGCTTGTTGCTTAGGAACCTTCATCACTAGTAGGTACCTCATTCGCCCCACCCTGTAGTTGAACTTTTATTGTGGATCTTAGGGCACGATACTCAGGACCAAATAACATCAGCAGATGGCCTCCTATGATATATCTCCCGTTGGCCCCTCACTTGTGTCTCTATTAGTCTAGGGTGAACAAGGGCTTTCTTCCACTTGGGAAGAGAAAGCTGGACTGTGGCTGCATATGAGGCATGAAAATCCCTCACCATGGTAGGGGAGTATCATCCAAGAGCATGTGTGATCCAGTAGAGCCTATATTGGATCATCATGTCCTAATGATTAGGACACAACTAAGTCTTTCTGATAGCACTCGGGGCTTCTCAGAGATGGAGCAGACTAGCTTGCCCTACTCTTTTGGCTGTATGGCCTCTCAGTAAATCTCCTCGATGCACCATTGGCTAGTGAAGGCATCCGGTGTAGATGATGATGATGGTGCGATGGAAGACTCAACCTCTAATCTGTCTTTAGAGCCTCCCTCTGAGCTGGACTCCTCATCGGATGTAGTCATCTGTGGTAGCTCGCTGCCATCGTTATGTCCCTTCTCATACTGGGGAGAGCGTGCAACACGAACCTGTGTACGCCTAGAACTGGTAGCGGCCCTGGTCTGTAGTATAGCAGCCTTTGGGTCCAGTTGGACATCTAGTATCTCTAGTGAATCACTTAGGGTAGTTGTTTGATCATCATCTGAAGGCTCGTCCCCGAGCCTCCGCCTCATAGCCTCGATCTTTGCGTTTGTCTTTTGGGGCCATAGTAACTGAAACAACAACATATATGTACCATGGTCATCCCACATATTAAAAATTAAAATGCAAGAGTTCATCTGAGTTCAATTGTAGAAAGGTTCTATGAATGGCCCTTTACGAGCCGTGGTGAATACTACGAGTCGTAAAGAGCTTTCGTGGACTAGTGGTTCAAACAAATTTGGTTACTGAAAAAGTCTATGAGACCAAGTATAACTCGTGAAGTGGTTTACAAGTCATAGATTGAGCTCGTACAGAATTCCAGTGAGTAATTAAATTCAGGCAGGGATTTATGAGACCTATCTAAGAGCTGTAAAGTGATCTATGACTCGTAAAAGGTCACATCTAACGGATACTCGAAAATATCAAGTTTCTAGAATCTTGCACGAGGGGAAATTACGACTTGTGGATTATTCCACGGGTCGTAAAAGCCATTCGTGAACCAGAAAACTCAGTCACCTGAGTTTCTAAGTCCATCTCATGGACCCCGAAAGACATTTTCAACAAATAGATTATCAACATCGAAGCAAGCACACACGCACCCACATGATTCGGACACTACACCCATCACCCCTAACATGTTGAACCCACTCACCATTGTGAGTGATTTAGTTCAAATTATCCTATAATTCTAACCACCTCTAATTTAATCAAACAGTATCATGTACCTATGTCATCACCCAACAATGCACAATCATCATTCAATCACTTAAGGCGAGTGATAATATAGGCATAAACAATTATCATTCACATAAGGCCATAACAACCAATTTCGGACTTAGACAAAAATCAAGCATGGGCAATCCTAATTTAAAATAATCACAATCAAATTCAAACAATGATTTTGTTTCTAAACATCATACCTAACATAATATGCAAATCAATCACTCATACAAGGCAAATTAAGGGTTGTAATTAAACCAAAAACTTACTAAGAATTGAGATTAACTTCAAGAAGAGGAAGGAAGTGAGTAGAGGAAAAACCTTAGGTTTGTCGGAGTTCTTACAAAAAATTAGGTCGGCGGTTGCCGGAGGAAGTCAGAAATTGGAGGGTGTGGGTAGGTTGGGTGATTTTGTAAATTTGGGAAAATATGTGGTCAAAATAATTTGACCCCTCTATTTATACTTTGACTCAGGTCAACTGTAATTACTGGGCCTAACCCTATGAAACCCCGATTATGGGCCATGGACGATTCTATGGCTCGTAAATCGTTTCATAGAACCCTCAACATTTAGCAAGATTTCTGAAAACTAACCTAGGATCTATAGGCCCCATCACGACTCATAGTTTGATGTATGAATCATAAAGTTGGCTTGTGACAGGAGTGAGTAATTTCCTGCTTACTGGAATTCTCTATGAGGTGGGGTATGGGTCGTAAAGTGGTTTATGGTTCGTAAACCTAGTCGTAGAGGCTCAACTTGATGCTTTCTCAGCCAAATTGGCTGACTTAGTCCAGTAACTGCAAACTCTTAATACAATACATTGTTACCCTATATGCAACCAACCTAATGTCCAAATTTAGAATCATAACACAAGAAATAAACCACCTATGAATCAAAAAGATAAAACTAAAGCTATGACTACACTATTACATCAAAAACCTTGGGTTTCCTCCCAAGTAGCACCTAGTTTATTGTTGCGGCATGAGATGGACACATTAGCTACTCAAACTTAGCCAATTGCCCAAACTTCACTCTTCAATTCATCTGGATGCTTCATGGGTTGACGGATATCAAAAACAACTTCTTCTCATTCAATCTAAACTTGAGTTGACCAATTTTCATAACCACTAGGGCTCATCCAGTGGCTAGGAAGGGTCTTCCAAAGATTATTAGGATGTCAAAGTCAACTTTGCAACATAAGATCACAAAGTCTGCAGAGAATATGAACTTTTCCACTTTTACCAACACATCATAAAGTATCCCCACATGCTTCTTCATCGTGCGAGTAGCCATCAACAACCATATGCTAGTAGGATTAGGGGCTCCCAATACAAGCTTATTGTACATTGCAAGGGACATCAGATTCGTACTGGCACCTAAGTATATAGTGCCCTTGTGAACTCTACATCTTCAATGGTGCAGGGTATGGTGAAAGCACCTCGATCTTCTCTTTTCTGAACCAAGTCCTTCATATACTTCGCATACCCTGGCATCTTCTCCAATGCTTCGATGGGAGCGATGTTGATAGAAACCTTCACATGGAGAGAATGTGCTTGAACTTGCCTTTCTCCTTCCTCTTTTAAGTCTCCGTGGGAAGGGAAGAGGAGGCCTAAGGATGGGCCTATTCTTGCCATGATCATCTCGTTCATTTGTATCCTTTGCTGCAATCATCTCCTCTCGAACATTTTCTACATCAATCGACATGGGAGGGACAATTGTGCTCTTTCCACCCTGAGTAGTGACCTCCATACACTGCCCTTCATTTTTAAGATTTTATACTATATTGCTAGGAAGTGTACCCCTCTGACACTGATTAAGCTGAGGCGACACTTTTTCAAACTATTGTTCAAGCTGTTTGATAGCCACAGAGTGAGACTCTATTTTCTGATCGGCATGTGAAATATCTGATTTTATGCCTCTTAGAGTCTCATCTTGTATCTCAGCCTTCTTTAACATGTGATCAAACATCTCCTCAATTCTTGAATTGCTTGCACCTGCATCATGGTTGTGTTGTGGCACATAAGAACCATTTTTGAAGCCTTTTATATGACCCCAATCAACATCTTGATCCCTGTTCCTATCATAATATCCTCCACGGTTGTCCCTGTAAGCTCCATCTCTGCCAAGGAGACCTTGGTTTCCTTGACCTTGGCGCTAATTGTCTCGATTGGACCCTTGGGCCTTAATTCGAAAACCCCCCGTCTGATCTGCAATAAACCTAGCTTCCTTATCATACTATTGCTCCTCATACATGGGTGCATGCGAAGGTTGGTGAACCAATGTGTTCACTCTTTCTTGGTTCTGCTTTATCATCACATCCATGCTTTTGCGAAGGTGAGCAAGTTGCTGCATAATTTCTTCATTAATTCTAGCTTGCTCTAGCCCCATGCTGATAACACATAAACTCTTTGTGGAAGCTCTATCTTGCTAGCCCCATGCACTATTTGTTTTGACCACTGTTTCCATTTGCTTTGCAATCCTTGTAAATGGTTGATCTAGAAATATGCTCCCCATGATAGTGTTAGCACAAGCTTGAATATTCTCATCAAGGTCATCGTAGAAGATTTTCACCAATGCGTCATCAACTATCTTGTGGTCAGGGATGCTGCTCATCTATTTTATAAACTGCTCCCTAGTAGTGCTTATCGAATAACCAGAAAGTTTCTTGAAGTTCGTTGTTGATCTGGTCCATTAACTTGAGTTTTTTCGGTCTAGGGAAGTACATCTCCAAAAAGGCCTTATGCAAGTCTACCCAACTAGTGATTGAACTCTGCGGGAGCTTAGATAGCCATAATGCAGCATTTCTAATAAGAGACAATGGGAAGACACAAAGTCCCACGACATCCGTAGATAGATTTTGTATTCTCATTACACTCTTCCAAACAAATGCAACTTTGTGCAAATGGCTATGTGGATCCTATGATGGTAAGCCAGAAAATAGCCCACGGTTTTGCAGTATCTGAATTAACACACTAGAGAATGTGAACTTTGTGTCTGCTGATAGCGGTGGCAACTCAATAGCTCCCATCACATCTATAGCCATAGGATTCAACCGATACTGATTCAATCGATAAGCATTGTCATTGAAATCCTGAGGCTGTGGAATATTCTCCAAAGGGAAATTATGGTCCATAGCATAAATTTATCCAATCTTGGCACATTGGTATACTTATCCTTACAACATCATAATCATTATCATAATATATAGACATGACTTGTGGGATCTTATATGTCTTCTGAATAAGTTTGACAGCTTAACTCAACATTTAGAATGAGGCCTTAGCTCTGAAAATGTTCATAAAGGTGCTTTACATAATGCTTATACTTGGTTCCATGTCAACTATTAAAAGAAAGTATTTAAACAGAATCCAATGCCTTAATAATTTTACAAGGAGCATTATGCTAGAGATTATTGGAAGTCAACACGTTATTTGTTAAGTGCTTCAATTATATTTTTAGTTTGGAAGAAGAACTAATTATGACTACTACATTCCTTTTGTAATCCATATTTAATTTAATTAACTACACTAAGAAGAGAAGCACCGCTAATATAAGAATAGGTAGTCAAGAAATCAACAAATGATATATAGATATTGAATGTCCAGTTTAAGTGAACGAATGGAAATGTTAACCTAATACCATCATAAAAATAACTCAGCTGCATTCCTAATGCCTTTCACAGAAGGTCTTTCTAGCAACAGAATAGTAAGATATCACATTTGACATTTTGGGAAACTTCCTGGATTTTGTCCTAAAAGGAGAGACGGAGCTTAGCCTTAATATACCTTTCTAACAATCACCCAATTGCCAAAAGTTTCTTCACAAAAGTTGTTCCTTACGTCCTAAGCTTTGCAACAACTATATGTATGTAACTTATAACCACCTATAAATAGTCTATAATTGAGCATTAATAAAAATATTTTCCATATAGTATTTACACGAGAAAATATTCGTAAAACTTTGTAAAAATTAGCGTAAAAGAGCCCCAAGATTTTTATCTAAACACACCAGCAACAAACCAAGAATAACTAGCAAGAATACCATTTCTCAATTTGTGTGTGTCATCCTTGTGCAGGGGCCATGCTAATCTTCTCTGTATCGTTCTAATTTTATCGGATATCCCCATGTAAGTGTACGTTCTGGGCTTAGTGGGGCTAAGTTGGTGTACAGATATAGATATTAGGGCCTTACACCCGTGTATAACTTGATGTATTAATCCAATGACGGTTGTGGTTTGGGATACTTGTGTTTCATCAGTTAGTATCATTGCACATCACTTGGATTGGTTTAGTTCGGGTTCGGTGATTCTCTATACATACTTACTCCCTTGGTTAGAGTTTCGACATTCTATATTTACTGTAGTTCTTTATATTTAAGTCACCTATATTTATAGTACTTCACTTGGTCGGCCGATAATGCCTACTGGTGCCTCTTATTGGTATTACATTGCTTCATCTTCCCATGGTGGAGGTCCAGATACTAGCTGCAGTCGCTGAGTTAGGGGTTGGCAGATGATTCAGGAGACATTGATGAACATTAGTAGCTCGATATTCTGCAGTCTCTTTGTATTTTGACGATTGTCTTTTGTAATCAGAAACTTGCCTTGTATATTGTGAGACCTCGTGTTTCTTGTCTTCCATAATGTAAATGGTGTGACATGTTATGTAACGCGTACATGAGTTTGGATAGCACCTAAGGATAATAGGTTGCAAATATGTGGTAATATCAAGGATTTAAAGTTTTAAGCCAAAAGAATACCATAAATACACACCCGGGACTAAAGAAATGGCCCGAGTGGCACCTCGCCCTTTTTCAGAAAGTTTAAATTAAGGTTTCACTTTTTTGGATGGGACTAAGAGTATATAATTTGTTAATAATGGATTTTTAAAGATTATTTTAATAGCACAAAGGTCATACGTTAAGTTTTGGAATCATGAAAGTAGCAAGATAAAGGTTGGCCAAAGTTATCGTAAGTAAAATATCTCATAAAAATATAAAGAGTTAGAAGGTTCATGACCTATTAAATTAAAGATCTATGAGCCTAATTTACAATGCACAAAACTGCGCATCAAATCGACTTCGGAATAAAAAGTTATAACAGATTTACCATGACTACCCAAGCAGGAAATCGAGTCATGGGACAGGTCGAGTCAAGCCCAACTTTATGTCGGCTAATTTAACCTTTTAAAGCTAAAAATGAACCATGTTTTTTCCAAAACAGTTCATTAGCTGAAGAGAGACCTCCCAAAAGTTCCCTAAGAGATCTAGGTAGTTTTTCGTGTTTTTACCGCTAAAATATATCCCTGTGCCTTGAAATGCGTGCCTTATGCTTTGCAAATGTTTTTCCCTCCTATTAGCTGCATTTGGGATGTTTTTGGGCTGTAAAAATTGGTGGTCTTGCTGGTTATTCTTGATTAGAAGCTCATCTATTCAGGTTATAGTCTTGGAGCTCTTTTATGGTCATTTTTACGAAGTTTTATGGACGTTTCCTCATGTAAATGTTATATGAAACATCTGCCAATTAGTGCTCAATTATGGACCATTTATAGGTGGTTATACGTAGTGTGCATATAGTTGTTGTGAAGTGTTGGATGTAAGGGTCAACTTTCGTGAAGAAACTTTGAGAAATAGGACTTTCATTGGAAAGGTATGTTAAGGCTAAGCTCCGGCGCTCCCTTTTAGCATGAAGTCCGGAAAGTTCCCCAAAACGCCAAATGTGATATTTTACTATTCTGTTGCTACAAATACTTTCTATAAAAGGCATTGGGATTGCAGCTGAATTAATTTCATGATGGTATTAGTTCGATATTCCACCCGTTCACTTGAATTGGATATTCAATATCTATATATCAATTTATCAGGGTTTCTAACTACCTATCTATAGGTTTGAAGTGTTGTTCTTTTGGTCCGGTGTCACTAAAAGCGAAGTCAGGTTACTAGGGGAATGTAGTACTCATAATTAGTCCTTCATACATACTAAAACCATATGTGAAACACTTATCAAGTAACATGTTGATTTTCAACATTCTCCAGTATAATGCTCCTATTTAAACTACTAAGACACTTGATTCTTTTTAAATACTTTCTTTTACTAATTGACATGGGACCAAGTATAAGTATTATGTAAAACACCTTTATGAAAATTTTTAGAGTTAAGTCCTCATTCTAAATGTTGAG
>JAPFFP010000080.1:22884417-22899124 GCA_026153255.1 Solanum medicagineum | reverse complement strand
TTAGCAAGTATCTAGAACCAGTAAAAGATGACAGCACTGAGGTGCATGTAATGATAGGCCCACTTGCCAGGGATTTCTCTTCCTTCTTTTTCCTTTTTATCTCTTTTTCCTCTTGAAGTTTATATATATTCTTTTGAAGAAGACTTTTAGAAGCCAGGGAGAGAAAATCATAAAGTGGAGATGCTTCATTTAAATCCTTTTCTACTTCTATGTTTGTGCAATGTTCTTAATAGTCCTGGCACCTAAGGGGTGTGATGACCTAGCATGAAGTTGGTTAGCTAGGTGAATTTATCCATCTACACAAACTCTTGAAGGATAAAGTCATCCGATATCTGTATGGGGAGAGGGGAGAATGCAGGTATTGAAAATATTCTTAATAATCCAGCAAATATTCCCTCACCTCAGGGAAAAATGTATTGCCTCAGCCTTAGATAATCTATTACAACATGTGAAAGTGTCTTGTTTCACGCGATAACTACTTGTGTTCTATTGCAAAAATGCATTAGGCAAGGAGGCATTGACAACATTCTGAGACAAGTGTGAGAGGCGCATGCCCCCAAATGCTCGGACATATGCCACAAGTGCACCTTGCATCTCGAAAACATTTTAACACAAAGAAGCAACAGTTTAAAACCTGAAAATCTTATCCCACAATCCCAGATGGGATGAAGTCTGCGTGAAAGTAAGGGGTTGATGATTCTTTTTTCAAAAGAAATAATAAGGAAGAAGGGAAAAAGATTCAAGAGAAAGTGATGAGGAGGAAGAAATAGAAGCAAAACTGAAGAAAAAAGGTCCTCATCAGAGGGTCCTGGTTGTACATATTTACTAGCTATGGAGTAACACAATTAAAACTGAGGATGAAATGACCGGAGATAGAAATATGTACTTTCCTTCTGGCCTCTGAGAGAATCTTTCTTCTAGTTTTAACATTCCAAGAGTCAATATGGACTGTGTAGGCTGGTAGATTTGTTGGGAAGGTAATTTTATGAGGATGTGCTATGTATAAAATCAGGTAAATATTGACTCACTATGTAGAAAGGCAGCTAAAACTGAGTATGAAGCAATTGCAGATGGCAACAACAGATTTTCCTTGAGGCCTTTGAGAAACCTTATTCTCTTTCAATATCCTAGTCATAACACTAGTAAAGGACTAGGGGGCTGTAATGAATAACGAATTCACAAAGGAGAGGAGAGGATTGTGATAGATCAGTGTGGATCCGTGATTCACATTTGGCAATTCAACTTGAGGAGCACAGCATGTGTCAAAGTAAGCATTAAATGTGACTCTTCTGAAGTTCGAAACTTTAGCTTTTCTATGATTCATCAGCGAACAAGTCCTTCCACAGTAACCTCCTAGTCCTGTAGCTCGATTTGATTGAGTATCTTCAATCTATTTGTTGCAATCCATTTCTTCGAGTTTGTTCCACACAGCTTCACCCTCTCCTATTGCAAAAAAATTATGCATCATCTTTCTATCCTCTCATTGCTGGGATTCTTTTGCACGACTCCCTGGTGCATGATATTGTTGCTCTCTGTGCATGGTTGGTGATATCAGCAGGGACTAATTCCTGCATTGAGTTATCTTCAAAACTATCTGATCTCATTTCCCCCACCATATTTGTAGCTGTATTTTCTCAGATAGAACATTTCAGTCATTGAGTTTAGGTGTGATCTCAATGGGTTTTCAACCATTATTGTTGTTTTTGTTCGTTGATTTGTTTATGTGATTGTTTAAGTGTTGATATACTGGAGTCTAGCTAGAATGATACTTTGAAATAAACTGGTTTCGCACTACCAAAAATTAACATTTCATCCATCCGCAAGCCGCAAAAATGCTTCTTCTAGTCTCAACAGATTGTCTTTGCTGTGATATTAGTGCTAACTGGATGTGGATGACTACTTGTCCTATAACTTTGTCAGATGAGGTAGCCGTTGTAATATTTGTGTCATCTTGTTGACATTTGAGACCAAAACTAGTTCCTGATTATTCTAAATTTTCATCCTTAGTGCTTACAGTTCCTTTTTTTTTTCTTTATTTGCATCAGTAAAGCAAAAAGCTCAGTGCTTGAATTTATTTGTCAAAAAGAAAAGAAAAGAGTTGGCTCTTAAACTTGGAACCTACTTTTCTTATTGTTTATTTCTCAAGGATTCGATCAAAGTATGCCTAGTACTCAACTTGTCTTTTCGGATTATATTACAAAATTCTTTCTTGTTTATCGTTTCACTTCCTCTTGGATTGCTTTAACATGTTAATGATATATGTTCACAGGTAGAGCAGGTGGATTCTATGGTATATGAGCTTGCAGATGTTGTAGCTACTGAGCGTGCTTTACTCGACCAATGTAGAGATCTCTTGTCATCAATGACGGCTCTACAGGTAACCTTGGATTTCCTTCTATACCTAAAGCTTTTGACGAAAACCATTTGATGAGTAATCAATCATATCTATGTTGCCAAAATCATACTTCATAAAAGTTTGTATTACAGGTGAAGGAATGCAGCCTGAGGACACATCTATTACAAATAAAAGACGCGGTATCTTGCTCAAGAACAGAAGTGTAAAGCTGATCCATTTTTGACTGCTTAACGGAAATGCTAACATCAAAATGAGCTCTTCTTAACCAAACAAAAAGAACGGTGATATGATTTGTAGCTAGAGTTACTTGATTCAGGCTTGTTGAATGCTGCTGCAATTGCATTTTTTATGCATCATGAGTAGGAAATTGCTGCTTTAATGTTTCATAGCAGCTTATATCTTTGGTTTATTATAGCATCAACAAGCATTTTACACGTGTAAATATATATAAATATATGTCCATCTCAAAAATCATCCCATCTTTGAAAGGTAGGTATCTGATGAAGTAATAAATGGAAATTCTTTGCAACGCTTTGGAAATTTTTGAACGATCATTCAAAGAGTTGTATACATTTGGATTATTTATTCCATCATTTTTGTCTTAGTGATAAAATAACTTATGGAATAATTACCCTTTTGAATTCATTTTATAAAATATTTACTATTTTTAATCACATTTTTATTTATTACCTAAATATTCTATATTTGAAAAATATTTACTATTTATAGCAATTGTATTATGTATTAAAAGTGAATTATATATGTATTATAAATGTATTAAAATGTCTTATAACTATTTTGATTAAAAAAAATTACACTATATATTGAAAATGAATTATGCAATTAAAATTATAAAAATGTATTATAAGTGTCTTAAAATTTATTAGACTTATATTTTGATAAAAAAAAAATTAGCATATTATGTATTAAAATTACATTGCTATAAATGATAAAAAAAACTCTAAATATAGTATATATAGGTAAGTTACCCATAAGTTATCCATATACATGGTAGAATAACTTATCTCGTGATTACTTTTCCCAGAATTAATTATCGTAAGATAAATTGTTCCTAACCAAACGACCCATTATTCCACCCCTCGTCCTTTAGCAAGGACAATTTAGATCGATTCTAATTACTACTCTTTATATAATTACTTGAATTAGTAACTAAACAGAGGGATAATGCATTATTAAATTTTTATTTCTAGACTAGTTATGTTTGTCTGTCACACCAAATGACTCCTAATAGTGTTTCAGTACATCAAAATACATATAGTTCTTGGAGAGTGAAATTCACAAATAATTACTTTCGTCTCTTATAATTTTTTGTAAGAAAATAAAACTATTGTGGAATTTCAAATTCTATGGTAAATTCCAGTAGCACTGTGTGCTCTTTTATGGTTTTATGTTTACCTTATCTCATCTTTGGACCACCCAATAGGTACTCCTTGTAAGACATCACTAGAAAATATTCAAGTTTTCATTTTGTTAGTGTAAACACTTAAAACGTGTATGGTTTACTTTAAGTTATGTCATTATAAATAAGTGGTCATCAAAGTAAAGGCATTTAGGAAGTAATTAAATCCACTTTTAATGGGACAGCTTGTCTAATCTTCCAACACTGAGGTTACTCTAGAAATAAGCATTGGGATTAGGAGATTAGGAGCTTTTGGATCGAAAACTAGACGATGCGTATTTTCTTTTTCACTAAGTGATTGTTCAAAGATCTTAACGTATGATCTCAGTTGTTTCTTTTTAGATATTGAACCTTAGCTTTCTATCGCTGGATGGACTATAGAGGACTTCACATTCATCTCAAAAATAATAAATACAGTACGATGAGGGGAAAAAAGTTGAGGCAAGTAACTGACAATTTTAGGTGTCTACTATCTAAGACTAGCCGTGCTATTATGGTTGTGTTGTTATTGCTTTTTTATTATTTTACTACCTTTATTATTATTCTTTTGTAAAATTGACATTACTCTTCGTTTACTTAAGAAGGATATATTTGAGCCGAGGCTCATTCAAAAATAGCCTCTTTCTTCAGAAAATAGTGATAAAGTCTGAATACACTCTATTTTTTTCAAATCATACTTTCACTTTATATGTGATCATTGAATATAATTTCATTTAATGGGATGATGTGGAAAGAGAGAAAAAATATATAGATTTCAAGAGTTAACCACATATGTTAACCATGGTCAAGTATTTTGTGGAGAATAGAAAAAAGAAAATAAATATTGTGTGGGATGCGGCGAGAGGGAAGCGCTAATCGAATCTGCTTTTGTCCCGAATACACAAAAGTGATGTGGTTTTCCACTGATGAAGGTGCCAAACAAAATAGTGGGACCCTTGCTGATGTGTACCTCACATCTTTTGAATAAGCCTCCCCGCCCTGCTCGAAAATAATCTCTCTATTTTCTAATAAAAATTAGGATAAGCAATATATAATTTATGAAATTATATTGAGTATATAAAATTATTGTTGTCATATTACCATGTTTGTTTCGTTAATTCGATTAATGTAGCTTAGTTTGATTGGTTGTGAAATTTTAGAAAGAAGAATTTTTTTAAAAAAAATTATGATCTTAAATAAAATGTTATGAGATTACTTTTGTTCATATAAAATATATTTTTTTTGTTTCATTTTATGTGGCACCCCTTTTTTTTTGTCCTTCCAAAAATAACACCTTACTCTAATTAGAAACAATTTACCTTTAAAATTTCCTTTTTACCTTTAATGAAATGATTCTCAGCCACATAAATATCTAATAATGATTTTAGACCACTAGTTTTAAAAGTCTTTCTTTTTTTTCTTAAGCAACATGTTAAGTCAAAGGATACCACATAAAATGGGATGGAGGAAGTATCATTAAAGGTGAAGTAGGAAGTTTGATGTTATATTATTACTATCTATAGATATTATTATTTTGGAATGAATTAGTAAAGAAACTAGTGTTATATGATGTAGAACAAAAGGAATATAAACTAATTTATATAAGCATTGATATATGATCATATGCTAGCAATTATTCTATTTGTTAATATTTGTGACATAATTTAATTTGAATCAATATGAAGTTTAAATTTTTTAAAACGTGTTATCTAACGAATGTGATAACATTTTTGTTGTCATAAATTTTTTAAAATTTATAATCTTAAGCATGTAATCTGAAAGTGACTATCGAAGTGTTCTATCTGAATTTTGTGAGGGTGAAAATTTTAGAAAAGAATATAATAAAAAGAGAGTAAGAGTAGGTTAGAATACTTTCTTCTTTTTTTCTCCTTGGATTTGAGATGGTTTCTATAAATGAAGCTTATGCATACATTAGCATATTGACTAACTATTGGTTGTGATGAGAAGGGTGGTCCATTAATGGAGCTTTAATTTTGATGGTGTTCTCCACTTATGAATTCTTTCCTTTTTCAATGTATAGCTCTTTAGATTTTTTTTCTTTTTTTATATTTAAGTTGGAATTTTGAGTGATAAGATTTGGATACTTCTCCCTAGATATTATGTTTGTCTCTTTATTGTGACAACTCATGATGCTTAATATTTCAATGAGTTCCATGATTGTGATATGTATCTAATTATTCTCAATTGGAGGTCACTCTTTTTTTAGCTTGGGAGACTTCCAAGTGATAAAGAAATGGTAATATGCCTCACTTGTTAATGTTGAAACAAAGTTTTTTAAAATGGTCTAGTTTTTAAGTTAAAATAATTTTTAAATATTTTTGAAGTATTTGGATAAATTATAAAAATGCTTATAAACACTTAGTATTAAGTTAAAATGATAAAAATAAACTATAAATTATAAATTAGAATTTCTAATTTATTATTTTTGATTTATAAAAGTCAAATAAAAACTCAATTCAAACAGGCTCGTTACAAAACTGTAAGAATCCATCTTGATATGAGATGTCCTGCAAAACACAGGAAAGATGTTGGATATATAAGTAAAGAACTGATCTATATACTGTGATGAGCCACAAATCCTGATGGGCTAGTTATAAGAACTATGTAAACGCTTAACAAAAAGTTTTTATAGTCGAATATCATTAGTTTGAGCACAGCGTTATGCCCAAAAGGACGGTGTAATAAGTCCTGAATCAACTTCTATGATGCCGAATGCTTCTTTTCTTCCACAGACCACAAGTCTTCATGATATACAAGTAACAAAGCTAATGTCATGGATGATGTTTTCAACGATGGCGATGATGTTCGAGTCAGCTTGAACACAATAATTATTTTATAAAGTTTTTAATGCCTCCTACCATCATTATATTGAATTAAATTTATTTATTAAATGATGTTTTGCAGTGGATAAAATTATTTCTCCTTTAATTAAACATCTTGAATTCTAGTCGTAGATATAAAAAAATTCTTGACAGGAAAGGACCTACATAACACGAATCAAACTCTGTGTAGATATCGTGAAATATAAATCATGTTTATTAAGTACAATACATATATCATTATTCATCCAAAAAGAGATGGTAAGTTTGACACTCCAAAAACTCATGTTTAGATCATTACAGTTTCCGATTTTCCAACTGAGTTCGAACTCAAAATTTTCAAGCTCAACTAGAAAACTACTACAGTAATATTAATTATTTTATTTCTACTTTTTCTTATTGCTAACAGAAATTAGCAATTTCGACCATAAATTTTGTAGTTAAACAACAAAATTACAACTAGTCGGTAAACCGATTAGCAATTCCTTGCCTTTCAGACGAAGAGATTCAGAAGTTTCGGTTCTTCCCCTTTCACACCGTCTGTATATCCCATTCCACTATCTAAACACAGCGTTACGTCCGATAACTCAGTCTCCGAACCAAAAGACGACGACGTATTCCATCTACTCTCCGAACTGATCCACTCCGTTGCTTCGATTTGATCCGATCCGTATTTGTGCGGGAACTGGTTTGGAATATCCCACGCGCCGCCGCATTCAAAGGAATCATCGAAGTAAGGAGGAGTTATAATTCCGGCGAAAACCTGACGTGGATTGCCGCCAGCGAGAACCGTCTGCACCGCCTTCTGACACAAGTGCCAGTTTCCCGTCGATAAAAGCCCTACCGCACCGGTCACCGGATTCACCGTCCTCCCGCACGCTTCGAACAGCAGCGATTTAAACAAAGCTGCAGTGAAGAAAAGTTCATCAAATCAGCTCGGTATGTAATAATTTTTCCCTTATTCAGAAAATAGAACTCGAATTAAATACGAAATTCGTAGTAAGGCGTGTTTGGTAAACAGTACCAGGTCTTCGATTTTGGGGAACAGCAGCAATGAAGGACATGAGATCGCTACGACCAAAAAACTTGGAGACGAAGATAGTAGCGTTACCCTGTGCACGAGGATCATTAATTCCATCCAAACACGTCCTTAAGGTACAATTGTCACTGCATCTTCTTCGTAATACTCTGCAACCGCTGCAGCTCATTTTTCCTGCTCCCTCTTTTTTCTGTCTTTTAGGGTCTATGGGTAGTGAGAAATGATGAGGAAGGCGATATAATATAGGAAAGTGAAGGAGAAAGAGAGTACCTAACTATGGTTAAGCAAGTGTGGTTGTACTTTTTAATTCCCGCCTCAATTTATATGAGTTATTACATATATAATATAATAATAATTTAAAAATATATAATTTTTGAAACTTATAAGATAAAATAACCATCATTTTATTAAAAATAAAATGATAAAATGAACCTTTTAAATTAAATATTATATAAATATAAAAATATATATTTTTTTAAATTGAATAAAAAAGAAAGTGGGTGTATAAGGTGTAGCAGAGTTAGAATTTTGTGCCGTGTGAAGTAGTAAAGTACCACTTAATTTTATTGTGTACTAGTTTTTTCTTCTAATATGAGTACCAATTGAATAATCCTTTAATTTAGGTCTCATACTTCCTTTATAATTTGTTTTAAAAAATATTATATTACTTTTCCTTTTTAAAAAAATCTAAATAAGATAATTTATATTAATATAAATATTATGTTTTATTTTAGGAAAAGGGACTTAAAACTAAAGGAGTGGAAGAAGATGGAAGCACGGAAAGATTGTTTGATATGAGGTATTAGGAGATTTAATTCATAGTGTAATAACTAAGGTACATATAAGTTATTAATATTCTCACTGTCCCATAATCTTTACGCCGCTTTAGTTTTTTAAGAGTTGATTTGATTAATTTAAAACTAAAATAAATTAAATTAAGTTAATATTTTTAAACTTTTGATATTTATAAACTAATCAAAAAAAAGCAATAAAGTGACAATTTTTTCATATTAATATTCTGAAAAAAGTATATCGTAAAATATTGATTAAATTTTTAAAAATTTAACTTTGAAAAGTAAAATGTGACAGAAATTTTAAAACAGGGGGAGTAAAAAAAAAGGAAATTATGTGGCTCTTGATTCGTAAGGAAAAGATGAAGGAATACGAACCGCCAACGGAAGTCACAGTGCAGTAGAGGGATTGCTCCATCTTTTATCAGGTCTCGAATTTGAGCTTTAGATATGAAAAAAATTCTATTGTGAATGTCAATTATAGAATGAGTCCTACAATATGTGACTCATATTTAATCGGAGCGATAAATACAGACACCAAACGTGAAATAAAAAAGAAAGGAATATGAAAGAATTCCTTTTTTCTTATGTCATGTTCCAAAGTTTGGGTTCGAACGGCTCCGTTTCTCCGCAAGTTTACATCACAATTTACAACCTCTACCATTGGATATATTTGGATTATAAATTCTTTCTTTTCTTACTTTATCAAGAAGTGACATTGAGTCATCCTATTGTCCTTTCGTATGTACTACTATACTAGTGCAATTTTCTATTCCACCCAAACAATGCTTCAACTTGGATGTGTCCTCTAAGTTGGTCATCTCATTTTGCTCCCTTCTTCCACCATTGCTTTATTTCTAATTGAGGACTTGGAATAGTTCTCTTTTGTCATACTTCAACTATGAACAGGACAACAACTGATAATGCTTTACTACATTTTTGACAAGAGACATTTGGTCCTCTTGAAGTTGGTTGTGTAAATAGTAAGTGCCACTGTTGGCCTGTATGGATGTAGTGATGACGCGGGCTAAGCACTTTAATTTTCTACCGTATAATTGGAAAATAATCATTATCATGAAGTTCAAAATTTCACATTTAGAGTCGAAAAATAGTTATTTTAAATATTATTTAGTAGGATACTGAACTTGGAGATTTAGAGACAGGCCATGTAATCTAAAGGGGTCAGGTTGAGTAGGATAAAAAAAAATACTTAAAATGCAAGTTCAGTGACATAATGGCTGAGGTTGGAGTGTATCAAAGTGAAGTTTAATGTAGATGTCATCCAAAAGAAAGAAAGTTTTAAATCATTTAGGTCTATTATCCAAGGAATTGGGGAGATTGACAATGATGTGTCACGTCGTATGGATTAAATAGAGGCTCACATATGAAGTACGGTGTGATAAAAAGGTATGACCACTACTTAAAAACAAGTGGTGAAATTAACTATTTTGTATAGGGTGGAGTATTGGCCAATCAAAATTTTCACGTGACCTTGATAGAGGACAAGAAACGAGAAGTGAGATTGAAATGATTTAGGCGTATGAAGAGGAGATGCACAAACGCTTCAGTGAAGTATAAGAGATTTGCTATGGGTGGTTAAGAGAGGTAGAGATATACATAAGAAATATTTGGAAGAGATGATTATGAAAGACATGATTGATTAATTACAGTTTACTGATGACATGACCTTAGAAGATTGTGGAGGGTAAAAATTAGAGGAGAAGGTCAATAAGTAGTAAAATGTCATTTTGTTTATCCTACCACGGTAGTAGACATAGCATTCTTTTTTCCCATGTTTCTTCACTATTTTTTTTTTTTTTTTTTGACCTTCTAAGTTACGAGTAAGATCTTCCTACCATCTCTAAATTTCACTTGGCAAGCGATTAAAAAAAAAAAGATAACAATCTCTAATTTAAGGACGTGGATAAAATTTGCCAAAGGCAAAACTTAAAGATAGCCCCATTTTAAAAGTAAAAAATAAAAGATCAGTCCGTTTAAAGGAAAATTCGTGCAACTAAATATACTTTAAGATGTCTAAGGAGCACCGAAATACCCAACGTTTTAAGTGATTGTTGGGTTGGTTTTACATTTGGGCTTAGTCTTGAAGAGTACTTTCCTTTGATAGAACTGGGCTTGCCCAAATATTAAGCTCAACTATAATAACTAACTGAATGGTACTGTAGAAGAAGCAAGAGCTTTGAATGGATGAATCTAAGCCCATAATTTGTAATCTCACAATCGGACCATCTTGAGATTAATTGCACTCATGATCACTTATCACCTCGTCATTTAAGTTATATTCAACGCTCTCAAATTATTTACTACTTCGGCGGTCTCATATTAGTTATCATGTTTCACTTTTTGAGAGTTTATTTCATTAATCCTTGAAGTTAAATTGGTTAAAACTATAATTCAGATATTCAAAAGTTATACAAAAAGTACTATAAATTACAAAAAAAATTTATCTATATGTGGTGAAAAATCATTTTTAAATATTAATTAAAAAACTATTTTATTTGACTCTTAAAAATAAAATATGACAAGAATTTGTAGTATAAAGAAAAGTTTAAGCATTAGCAACTATGTGTTTTAGCTTAAATATATGAAGGATCTAGGCATTGACTGAGAATTTTTAAAGGAAAAAAAAAACATCATTGACAAGAAAAGCTTAAAGATGAAATGAATTTATTACATTTGTTTTTATTTTGTCATATTGGTAAGATTTTGTTCTAACTAATATTTGGAACTTATATTTTAAAAATTTAACCTGATTTAGAATAGATATAAGCGTTGAATTAAGTGTTGGATTATTAAAATTCGAGTAATAAATTATTAGTTACGAAAAGATATTTTTTCATCTTGAACTTCTTAATTAAACTTAAGGCATCTATGTAACTGTACATTTATCATTCTGTAATTGTAGATTTTTACCACTTCGTTTTCATACGTCTAAAATTATATTCAAAATGACCAGACTTGCAAAAATTTTATGAATTTAGACCAGGACTTAAATAAGGGTCTCAAAATTAGCCATCACGATTCTTCTTCTTTTTCCAGGAGTGTTTCTTATTCGCTATCTAGTATCTGCGTGATAACTCAATTAATTTAGATTTGCGCCGCATAAAATCTAATCGAAAAAAACTGCTTTCTAATTCATATTAAAAGAAACTTCACACTCAAAACTCTGACTCTAATATAATTGCTGAGCTGTTATATTTCGGCCGACCATTTAGTAGGCACAGAAGCGCGTGACACTATTTTACTGATGGCTGTGCCGACGTATCTCCAAATGGCAAGAGAACTTGGTCAAATTAACCCAAAAAGTTTTGTTCCATTTGGCAGGCTTTAGTGGCCAACCCCTCCCACATCTTCACTCTTTTAGGCACTAGATTCTGCCCTTCTTAGGCTAATGTTAAATGATGGTAGCCACGAATATGTCAAAGGTAGGGCCTCTATAAATTATTCCTTGTGGTAGTTCTTGACTTTACAGTTAGTCAATGCAACTTTCGACGCTCCTCATGGGTCATCTGAAAACAGCCGCTTTATGTTTTTAAACATAGGGGTTAGGCTGCGTACATCCGACCCCTCTCACCCCGCAATGAGCGGGAGCCTTTTGAGGCACTGGGGTATGTTGTTGTTTGTAGTTCTTGACTTTCTTCTCTGAAATTTAGCATATAAAAATAGTGTAGTGGATCGGCTGCTTTTCTCTTGAGTAGATATCTTGAATTTGAATTTTGAGTATGAAAAAATATTTTATAGGAGTCGTATTGTATTGTTTTGATAAATACAATGTTTAGATAGGTTGTATTTTTTTTTCCTATTACATAATGTCACTCGTCAACAATTTGAAGGACATGCTGATGAAAAAAGTAGAGTACGTGGTAGAATTATTTAAAAGTTAGCATAAAAGATAAAATAAGTTCAACACGATCTTAGTCATTACATAAAGATTGAACTTTTTATTATTATTATGTATTGATGAATTTTACGATACGATTTAAACTACCAACAGACTATACGTAAAAACCATCCAACTGAGATCGTGGTAAACATAGATTATTTACAAAATAATACTATATTAACTTAATTTATTCGATTGAGGCGTTATTGTTTTTGATGAATTATGTTTAGCAAAGTCCCATCTAGAAAGATTTACGGCAAATATTATCTTAGATCAACATGGAAAAGAAGATTCTAGTGTATAAAGAATAAAGGTATGACAGTTTTTGCCAGTTAATTAACTAAATTTTGTTTTTCCATTTAAGAGATAGTTAGGTAGGTACTGAAGTCGGCATAGGCACAGCCATTAGTAAGAGCACAATGCCCTGTCTTTTATGCCAACTGGATTAGTTGCCAATTGGCTGGCCATAATTTTAGTTATGATGTATATTAAGAGCATGATATTAGTGCTCATCATGTGGTCAGTTTATTGGTATATCGATCTTCCTTCTCGTTAAACTTTTGATTTTCAAGAACCAAATCATGTGTTTGGTGTCTGCATTTAATGTTGGAGTTACAATTTTTGTTAAAGGGTTCAAAATTTTAAGAAGTAAACAAACGAATTAAGTGAAGGGAGTTCGACATCTATTATATATACATAAAATTATTTTAGAATTTATAGATAATATAAGTTTTCACTAATTGGCTCCGCCACTATCTGCATTGTGTCTTCGCCTAATCTGAATTTATAATGACAAAGTATTTTTTGATATAATTTTTTCACTTTCAAGACTCGTACTTGAAGATTTCTGGTTAAAAATGATTGAATTCTATTGGTGAAATTATTTTAAAAGCTTGAACAAAGTGATTATACATCCAATACGTTTAATTTGTTATTCTTGATACCTATTTTATAAATGTGAGATGATTTTAATTTTTTTTATCTGATATTTAATAGTCCTGTTGAAACCTGACTAATTCAGATTCAGACCACATGAGGCCTATCTGGAGAACCGCTCCTAGTTAATACTATGTATTATGAAACAATGGATGACAACTGACAACCCTCCAAAACAAATGTTGGTAATCCAACTCTCACAGATAAATCAGTACATTTGAACTCAAAATTCTTTGTCAACACATAGTTATTACCCTTAAATCCCACTGGGGATTTCACATTCTAATATAATATGCTGACCATGAGCTCATACATGTAACTTGTTCAATTTTAATACATTGAGTTATCATCAAATATAGTTAACTATAGCTCAAACAATGTCAACATTAAGTAAGAATTCCAAGCCAGCAAGGCAACCTGTCCACACTCTATCTCAAAATTATTGTTACACCGAATGATCAAACTTTGTGAGCTTGAACTTTAAGTGTGTATTAATTTATCTAATTAATTGGAGAAATACTCAACAATTTTAATACATATCCTAGGCAATGAAATTTTTTATTGATAAATTTATAATAAATATAGGATTAAATCTTAAATATATGATACCCTTTGGAGTGATCCAGTGGTTTGGGCCTCAAGGTTGAAACTCCTTGCCAAAGAAAGCAAGTGATTTGCCTTTTGGAACGAGCTCATTGCACCAGACTTGCCTAGTGCGGGTTACTTCTCATATGTGATTTGCGAGTTATTGCATAGGAGCGGGGTTCACCCTGTGCGCACCCAAAAGGTAGCAGGTTCCTTTGTTATTCAAAAAAAGAAATCTTAAATTCATGATAAGTCGTTCAAGTCAAATTATTGGTCAATAAAGTTGGATTAATATTTAAGTTAAAATTATATGACTTAAATAAGTCCAAATTTCATTTTGACTAGTCTGTTAGATATTTAGATTGACAAGACGTGAACTCATACTCTTTTAAGTCTAAGGTCCTCTAAAATTACTTGGAGACTAAAATATCCTCAGAACTCTAGCTCACACGTATATGAAGGGTCTTCATAAGATCAATACTAGAGAATCTCTGTTCTTCAATGTTGATTAACAAGCCTTTTGCATACAAAATAAGTCTTCATCTTTAAGTGGTGAACTGGAAGTATTTCATTGACTCAAGAATGAAGTAACTCTTGAGTTAACGATCGTGAGGAGAAAAATCAGAAGATTATATCTTTTCATTAGACTTTATAAAAATTATAACATTCACATAAATTATTGAAATATACATATTATATCATTATTTGTCACTATTATTTTTTTTATTTACTTTTTTTTAAGAATGAAACTTAACTATTTACATATACACCAACAATTATTTTCTTCTTGTTCGGCTCATAGCTTAAAATACTTTATATTTTTAATAGGTCCTTCAATATAATTATAAAAAAAAAAAGTT
>JAPFFP010000080.1:22846034-22856789 GCA_026153255.1 Solanum medicagineum | reverse complement strand
TGCTTAATGGAGCATTAAAATGACAATGTCTCCTTATTGGAGCATTAGGATGAATAAAAAAATATTAAAAAAAAGTGCTGTTACAGATATTCAACATTAATTTTTAAAAGACAACAAGACCTTAAAATTGTTAAACAAGGCAAAAAAAAAAAAAAAAAGAGATTGCTTCGATAATTTGGTAGTTCTAATCTTCTTTTCACGTAGTTTAATGTTATTATAGTGTTGTTTTTACATAATTATTACAGTATGATTGAGGTCAAATTTCAATCATGATATTCCCTCTTTAGAGTAATTTTTTTTGTTGTTGTTGAATGAAATCTTTAAGAAATTTCTGTATAATTTTTTTTCTTAGATATAGTTGGCAAACTAAAATTTCAAAGTATCTGTTTTCTTTTTTCTTTCAGTTAATAAATAATGATTTATGATGACCAGAAAATATAAATAACGTACACGTGTATTTTTATTAATTTGCAAGTGTCATAAGTTCAACTTTCCATTTTTTTTATTTTTAGTCACCGGACCAAAAGGTAAAATATTCTGAATCGATATTTTGATATATATGGTTCCTTAATTTATTGGTCGTGGCGTTAGTATGAACGAAAATGCTTTTTTTTAATGAAAAAATATTATATGGAAAATTTATATCTAAGAACATCATTTGGATCGTTATATTTCTTAATATTTTGTTGGATATAAGATTATAAATATATTGCGTAATAGCTATTCCCTCTGTTCATCTTTACGTGGCCTCTATACTATTTTTGGATGTTCAACAATATTTGTCCACTTTATGAAATCAATAGATGATGTTATATTTAGTTCCTATCTAGTTTACCTTTATTATTAATTATAGTTATTTCCCTATCACATTTTTCAAGACATAATATTTATTATATTCAAAGGGTACTTTGATAAAATTAATCTCGTGTCAACAGGGACCACAGGAACTAAGTAAAAAAACTCGACGAAGAGAGTAAGATATAAGATATATAGCACACAAAAATAACGCTTCTGTGATATTTTTGGGTAATAAAGGCTGACCATGTCTAAGGACTATAGGTCATGTACGGGAAAAAGTAATGAACAAAAGTTGGGATATTTGCAAATCAATCAATAATATAATTTAAGAAAAAAAGGTTAAAAAATGATTGAGATCAGAAGGTTGTCATGAGAACAGACTAATTAATCAAAATTGGGCATTCGAAAAATGTTGGCTGCAACATGTGGTATCTCGTCCGGCCATTCCTTCTTGTTAACACAAGAAATCTAACTCGTTCTAAGATATCTCAAAAACGATTTTTTTGTGCAACCTAGGGAGGTCATGAAATGATTTTTCGATTCTGTCAACTTTTAAAATTTTTAATAGAACTTGTCGTGCTAGACTTGTTTATACGTGAACGAATTTATCCAAAAAAATATAATGATTGTGATTTTTTCGGAGATTAAAGTAAAATTTATCTAATCATCAATTTTTTGTTTTAGCCGGTATATATTTTATATTTATTATATTTATTCTTTTATTTGGAACGGATACATTTGAGCGAAATTTTTTCAGAAATACCTCTCTATCTCCATGAGATAATGATTAAGTTTGCGTACATATAACTAGACCCTACTTTGTGGGATTTCAATGTTTGTTACTCCCTCTGTCTCATATTAATTAAATTTGTGAGGTAATGCACACATATTAAGAAAAACATTCAAAGACAAAATTTACACCATACTTTTTACTATTTCCCTTTGTGAAATCATAAATATGTAGCGTAATTTATCTCGTAAAAAATATAAAACTTCAATAAATGAAAGGACAAATATGGAAAAAGTTTCAAACATTCCTTTTGAACTTTAAACAATTAAACTATTTTGAATATTGAAAAAAGTCTAAAAAATTCAATTAATTTAAAACGGGAGAAGTATTATTTATTACTTAATAAAAGAAATGAACCTTTATTTATTTTAATGTGTGTCTCTTATTAAATGATGACAAGAGATTTACAAGTTGGCTATGAAGGCTTCGATGACTTTTAATAATTTCTTTCAACCACGTACCAAACATTTCTAGTATTATATATAGTTTGTTGTTGCAGAAATTCCTAGAAAACTTCGGGATTATGCAAAGCATTTAATCGTTTTTATTTTAGAAGAAAATCTATAATCGCTCCAAAGTAAATTTTACTTTAATATAATGATCTATAAATCACAGGGATAAAGTTCATTAAACAAGCTTAACGCGTCGAGCTCAATTGAGTAAGCATGTAAAAGATTTTGAATCTGAAATCATCAATTTGAGAGATTATCTGCTTAACTAACTCGATCATATTATCTTTTCAGGGCTTGATCATGTCATTGTTTTCTTCAACTGAAATACATGATCACTTCAATGGGAAACGTGGTCCAATATTAAAGGACAACAATATACCTTAAAGTTGTTAAACAAGGCAAAAAAGAGATTGCTTTCAATAATGTGGCAGTACTCATCTTCTTTCACGTATAATATTAGTAGTATAGTTTTATTTTTACATAATTAGACTATAATTGAATTCATATGTCAATATATCATGATATCCCCTCTATTTCTTTTGTCACTTGTCAAATATATATATCATTCTTTATTTTCTTAAAAAATTATTCTTATTATTAAGTAAGCATTTTCTAAATTAATTGTATTATTAATAGTTGAATTTAAATTTATAGACACATAAAATGAGTTGATGGACTAGTTTCAAACTTCCAAAATGTCTTCTTACTTACAATTTATCGAGTTCATAACTATTATGCCGAGTTAGTCGTAGGTCTGATATGATCGTGTCACCTTTAATTATTAGATTCAAGCATAAAAATGATGTGTTTTTTACATTGCATAAATTGGAATAGTAAAATATAAATAAATATAAAAATTATTTTTCAACTAATTGAGTTCTTGTTGGAAAAGTTAGGATACAATATATATATATATTATAATGAAAAATACGTCGTGCACGGCCGGCCATTTGCCCCCATGGAAAAAAGGAATTTCCACGAGAACAATATCTTAATTTTTTAGAGTTGTTTGAATCTCTTAACACTCAAACAAAAAAAGTAGATTTTATTCCACCATTTTGTGGTTGCTTTTTTCTTTTTCATATTTAATTTAATATAATATTATGTCTGTTAGTTTGTTAATTATGTTCTGTTTAATATTTATCCTTTTTCATCCTTTGAGATCGTGCAATGGCCGGCTTTGCCTTCAAACTACCTTGAAAAGTTATAAGCAAAATTCTTACAGAAACTTCCTAGAGGCAATACTTGCCGACGTCCTAATCGATAGCGTTTGTTCAGACAATAAATAATATATTAATTTTCGAAATTATTTTCCTTATCATATTTTCTTTGTCAGATGTATATATCTGACACATTCGGATGCATAGATACATATGCGGATCAAATTAGGTATAATTTGTTCTATGTATTTATATTTCAGAATGTATCTAAAATCAAGGGTACATGTATCTAGTATCCAGAGATACATGTTGATTCTCTCCTCTCTCCTCTCTCACTTGCCTCTTTATTTCCTTCTATATCTGTATTTCAGAATATATATGGTATCAAAGTTACATGTATCTGACTTGAAATATGAAGGAGTAGTGTATTTGACTTAAAATTTAATTTGTAATTCGTATTAATCAGTAAGGTAATATGTAATTATTTTAAATTATTATAAAGTAAATAGCATTTACGATAGAAATGTTTGTGTAATGAAATAATTTTTCCTTGTTCATATTCTACATTGTATTTAAAGTTCATAAAATAGTTAACTATAAACTCGATTTTTTCAATGTATTAATTTAAAATTTTTATTAGAATTCATAAACTTTAAATTGTAATTCCACTTTTATTGAGGAAACATGATATTTAATTTTAATATAAAATTAAAATATAGTTTAGGTGTTACTTTGGTAAACATAAATAAATTAATAAAATATGAAGAGGAGGTTTTTTTCGTGACGCGTATATGATGAAGGGCGAAAGGGACGGCGGAATCAAAGGTTTGAATTGGCAAAGGCTAAGTTCAGGTAATCTAAAAATTATGATAATCCTTTAACCTCTATTATCTCACTCTTTTATTTTTTTTTAATCTTAAAAACAAGATATCACAGCTAAGTTTTAGTTATATGATTAAGACTCTGCTTCTCTTATCCTAATTATTTATTACCGTAAGCATACATTTTGATTAATGTCATTTATATAAATATCGAGTAATTATTCATTAAGGTTTGAGCAGACAGAAAAAATTCTCTTTTTTTTTTGTTGTTGTTTTTGCCTTTGTTATGACATAAATATAAAATCTTATGATTTTCGATTCGCTTTACTGGTTAGTAGACCACAAAACACAATCAAAATCCTTCTCACAACTCTTAAAAGGATATTCGATGCATTGGCAGATCAAGGACGAGTGCAACAAGAGCTAAACGTCTACCTATTGAAGCTGAAGCTAGAATTTGAACTTTTTTAGCATTGTAATATAAGGTATTAATTAATAATCGGTTCTGAGTATTTAATTTTGTATATATTTAGTGAATTTAACAATTAAAGAGCAGAAATTGAATTAATAACATTAAAGTGGGCCAAACCTTATATATATAGAAAAGCGGAGGTGGGTTCATTGATATTTTGGTATAGTAAATGCTATCGCACATAGAATCATACTTGATTCAATGGAATTGTTTGATTGTAAAAGAGATCTTCTATAATTTTGTGCGTGAAGGGTCATTTCTTGGTTTCGTCCAATCATTTATAACTTGACTATTTTAGATAATAGTATATAGAAATAACGGGTTTCATCCTTTTTTTCCTTCGATGCAAAATTATATTGTACATAATTAAAATTATTTTTTAGATTAGATGTCGAACCTCCTTTCGTTAGTTCATGTGTTTGTTTCATCCGATTTTGAACCCTCTTAACTAAAATTTATAATTCATATATATACAAAATAAAAATTATATTTTTTAAGCTTTTCATATATTTATTCCTTCATATTTTTAAACCTTCTTAATAAAAATTCTGACTTGTCTACCGAGTATCTCTGCACTTTAGTTTTGTCATGATTCTATGTATTTGGAACCTTGTCAAATTTTGGGACAAATGTAAAGTACTTTTCTTTTTGAAAAATGTTAAAAATGGGAGAAATCCACTAATTAATATCCTTATGTGAAGATATTATATTTCAAGTACAACAATTGTTAGGTTTGAGAACCAAAAAAATCTAAAAAAATTAAAGACAACAAACGAACTTTGCGGTTACTGTGTCGGATTTCGTTATTGGTTTAAAGATTTCCAACCACGTCCTCTTCATTCCTTTTAATTAATTAATTAATTAATTAATCTCTCAACAGAACTAATTAAATATTCAATAAAAATACCTTACCACGTTCTCACTTGTTTTTTTCAATCTAATTAATCTCTTCTGTTAAGATTAATTAATCTCACTTTTCTGCTAATGATGGGAATTTTAGAGTAACGGGTAAAGTTGATGCCATGTGACTAGGAGGTCAAAGATTCAAACCTTGGGAACAGCCTCTTGCAGAAATGCAAGTTAAGACCGCATACAATAGATCATTATGGTCGAATCCTTTTCTGACCCTGAACATTGCGGAAGCTTTAGTGCATTGAGCTTCCCTTTTTTTTGTTAAGATTAATTTTCATCAATCAGTGGGGTTAGTAGAATAGTAGTCATACCTTAATGATTAGATTAAGACAGTTAATATCAATGACATTATAAGCTTAGTCCAAGATTGCATTAATCTCATTGAAAGGTTAGGAGTATATTTTATTTCATTATTGCATGAACTTGGTCCCTCTTCTTAGTTGTATTTTGCCTGTTGATTGGTCCCACAATTGGAAAAAACTTTGTAAATTAATCATTTGGAATTATGGAATTTAATTAAAAATTCAAGTTAATCTTTTACTAAAGATTCTTTCTAGTATAAATGTCCCTAACTTTTAGCTCATAATTCCAAAGTGTTAGATCATCCTCAAAAGCTTATTTTGTCACTATATCAGTTGACAATATTTTTAACCAAAGAAAAATGGAGCATGCTGGAGGTTTTTTTGATGAAGAATGGGAGTCATTGAGCAAATTATTCTCTACTACTGAAACTGCAGATTTCATGCTTCAATTACAAGGTGATCATGGCAACGATAATGGTGGCTCGAGCTATGGGACTGATAATCCACAAGTAGCATTCGGTCATGATGAAGCTGACAATAACTTTCTATATTTTTCTCAAGAAAGTAGCATTACTAGCTGTGGAAGTGATCATGGGATGTTTTTTACTAACAACCCGAGCAGCCACGAGCATCTGCAGCATTCTTACAACGTTGACGATGTTAATAACCAGCTCACCCATGTAGCAATTGACAACAACAACAATCCTGATGAGTATCAGTCCATTGATTTCTTCGATATGGACAGTAAAAATCTCGAAAGTTTGTGTATTAATCAAGATTTTCAGACTGAAATGGTATGTGATCAATTGGAAAATGCTGTTTCAGACAAGGAAATGCAGTTGAAAAGGAAGTTTGAGAAAGTAGCACCTGAAAATCCCAAGAAGAAATCGCGAGGTTCACAAGATGTGAGTTTGATTAGAACATTAACACGCGATTGATTGTATAACATCTCCTTTGTACATGCTTTTACTAATGGGAGTCTACCATTTACTCAATGCAGGCACAGAAAAGTACCAGGAAAAAGGCGCAGCCGAAAAGGGGGAAAAAGAATCAGAAGATGACTCAAATTAGCAATGAAGAGGGAGAAGAAGAGACTAATAATAATGCAGATAACCAAATTGGACAGAGCTCAAGTTGCTGCAGCTCTGAGGATGATTCCAATGCTTCTCAAGAACTAAACGGAGGCGCGATATCTTCAAACACCAAAGGGAAATCAAGAGCCAGCAGAGGAGCTGCAACAGATCCACAAAGCCTTTACGCAAGGGTAAATTATTAACTAACACCAGCGTCATTCGTTTATTGTTCAATAACTTGTTCGTAGATTCAAAATGTTAACTAGTATCTCCATTCGCGAAAATTGCAGAGAAGAAGAGAAAGAATTAATGAAAGATTGAGAATCTTGCAGAACCTTGTTCCTAATGGCACAAAGGTTGACATTAGCACAATGCTTGAAGAAGCAGTTACTTATGTGAAGTTTTTGCAGCTTCAAATTAAGGTACTTAAAAATTCAAACCTTTCACATTTTTTCCTTTCTTAATTTGCTTTGGTTGAATATGTTGGAAATCGACACTGTCTTTGACATGTCGAATTCACATGAAGTATTTTTCGTAAAATTTTCAACAGTGGAGGATAACTAAATTTATTAAATATTTCTTTCGATTTTGCAGCTACTGAGCTCAGATGAACTTTGGATGTATGCGCCACTTGCTTACCATGGAATGGACATTGGCATCTATCAAAAGATGCTGCCAAATCTGCAATGACTTTATACAACATGAAATCTTGCAATTTTTTTATTAAATGTTTACCTATAAATAACAGATCCCACCCCCTAATATATATATATATTATATATATATGCTGACTATGTACAAAAAAAAAAAGCATCTATCATTGTTTCTTTGATCATGAGGAATAGTTCTAAGTAAATTTTTAAAGTTATCTGAGAATTATGAATGGGTACAATTCTATCCGTTCTTGATGTTGACACCAAATCATAGTAACTTATCGGTGTGACTTGATGGTCCATACTCATGATAATTGAATTTGATTCAAGTCAATAGCTTCTTCGATCATTTAGTACACCATTGACATTTCACCATTGATTTTTGGTACTTGCAAAGATCTTATCATATTCAATGAACCACTGGTGTCTTCATAAGTTGGATGAGAACTAAGGTGAACTCAAATTAACGACCAAAGGATGTGGTGCAGCGGATGGGATGCTCCTCCCTTAACCAGCGGTCTTGGGTTCGAGCCTTGAGAATGGAAAAATCTTTGATAGGAAGTGTTTCCCCCCAAATGGGGCCTTACGTGGCACGAATCAAGATAAAGTCGGGCTCCAATATGGACACCGAACACTAGATAGGAAACCAAAAAAAAAACAACTCAAATTAACTATGAGAATCGATCAAATGAAAGCTATTGAAGTTTTCTTTATTTAATATAATATAAAACTGTTAAAATGGCATGAGATACTTGAATTCACAAATGTGAAATTCATTAATTAACAATCCATAAATTATAAAACCTTGCTAATTGATACTTACTCCAACCAAAAGGTGCTAGACGGACTAAAGTCAAAGCGAGATAAAGAAAGCAGCTGGGCAGAATAAAAAAAAACTTGTTTATTCGTCTTATAAAACGCTTAAGCAACAGAATTCACAAACGTGAAATTCCATCTTTCTTCTCGAATTCTATTGATTTCACCAATAATTGTTCTTTAGTTGTCATCGTTCATTACTCTACAATTTTTGCAGTTGATTTTCTTCAATCTCATTGTTGATACACGATACTATTTCAACTTCGCAGCCAAATAATTGATTTTGTTAGTGAATCTGTAACTATCTCTATTAATTCATTAATATCTTTCTTAATTCATTAATTTTCATGGATTATTTTGCCCGTCTTGATTAAACACAACTGGGAATGATAAACTAACAATAAACTGTAACATAATTATATAGGAGATATATACAGATTTACTCTCAAAAAGTTGAGTATAGCTTAAATATACATGAAGTATATTATTTTATAGTGCACTCAAAAGCTGAAAGTAGTTTAACTATACATGAAATATACACTGACTATATATTTATGATACGCTAAAGAGTTGAAGATAATTTACTTATACATGATATATACACACACATAAGTGAACATGTAACCTACAGAAAGGTGAGCTAACCCAACCAATCTCACCTGTACGATATACAGGGCCACTATACCTATGATACACTTAAAACTGAATATAGCTTGCCGATACAAAAACTTACCAAAATCGAAGGCGAAGACAATGCTAATAAGCTAAAAAAGGAAATAAGTAAAAGCGTGATTTATCTCGACTTCTTTTGAAAAAAAGAGACGATAGTAATTGATGATTTAATTGGTGAGGATATATAATTTACCTGTTTTGGGAATATTCCAAATATCTTATATAAATTGACTTAAATAGATGATAAGTAAAATTTATGTATTTACATTTTGCATAATTATCTGTATTTATAATATAAATAAAAGGGATCATATAGTGTGGAAATCAAATTAGTATTCCATAATGTATAAAATTCTTATTTTAGGGAATTGAGTTGTTTGGCGGTTTATAGGAAAAAATAAGTGCTTACTATTATAAGATTTAAATAAAATAAAAAGTGTTTTTGAACACTTATTTTTAAGCTAAAAGTAAAAAAATAAGATAAAAATCATAAGTTAGGATAGGAATTATAGCAAAAATTATTTTTTTATTAAAAGATAAAAAAAAACTTCCCCAAAAAAGCACTTTGAAATTTTAGCGAGATACAAATTAGATCTCTAATATTGATAAAAATATTTTTTTTTTCAAATTGATTATTCAAACAAAAATTAGAGAAGTATTTTTTTGAAAAACATTCTAATAAAAAGTACTTCTCATTTAATAGATTTTAAAAGTTTAATCAAACACATCACTAAGTTTGTTATTTTGACAGTTTAAACCTATTTATTACTAGTAGCCTATTCTTATATATATATATATATATATATATATATATATATATATATATAATTTGTATAAATATTTATTATTTATAGCAATATAATTTTAATACATATGTGATTTACTTTTAACACATAATACTCATTTTTTTAACCAAAATATAAGTCTAACATATTTTAAGACATTTATAATTTATTGCAGGCAAAGTTACTTTTATATATAGTGTAATTTATTATATTATATGTATAATTAGTTTTTAATATATAGTGCAATTTTTTTACCAATAAAATTGCTACAAATGATAATATTTTTCAAATATAAAATATTCACATAGTACATAAAAAATATATTTATTTTATAAGAAGGATTCAAAAAGGTAATTATTCTTCATATTATGTCCTTCTTTTCTTGATTGGGCTGGGTCTCTTTTAAGACTTGTCCATGTACAGACCTTCATCTATCTTATAGATGGGCCTTGAGCCCGCTACTCTTTTGCTTAAAAAAAGATTATTTCATGTTATATCCCTTGCAGGATAATACTAAAATTCTCACACATTTATACAGACATTATTTGTAAAAAATTAAAGGAGAGAATTAAACATTATGTTAAGTATTAGTAACTTTTATTAAATTTCAACCAAATTTATTCTAGCTTTATATTAACTTTTCTAAAAGGCCAAATACATACACAATTTATTTACTTTGTTCCTAAATTTAATGCTAACACTTTAATTCAATCTTATTTTGTTTTATTATTTAAACATAAAATACTATCTGACAAAATTATAAGAATACTTACTTTTTAAAGTGCGTGAAAAAACTACTAAACATAAAATGCTAGCTGGCAGGATAAAAAGAATACTCACTTTTTAAAGTGCGTGAAAAATCCGTATAACATAAAATGTTAGCTGGCAGAATAACAAGAATAGTCACTCTTTTGAAGTGCGGGAAAAATCCATAAACATAGAATGCTAGCTGGCGAAATAACAAGAATACTCATTTTTTAAAGTGCGTGGAAAGTTCCTAAACATAAAATGCTAGCTTACAGAATAACAAGAATTCTCACTTTTTAAAG
>JAPFFP010000080.1:22820256-22839098 GCA_026153255.1 Solanum medicagineum | reverse complement strand
CCTTCTTTTTTCTTCTCATCGGAGTTATTTCACAAAGACTTGCCAGGGTAAGGAAGAAGGGGGGGAACAAGCACACTTGGAGAGCGCAGTACAACGGAGAGTTGTATGCTGCGTAGATAGATACATTGATGCATCAACATCAGTGATTGAAAACTTTGATGGGTGCTTTTGTTCAGCTATGAACTTGAAGGCCGCCCAGGAGATCAGCAAGGGTTCGAAACCATGCTGCTGGAAATTTTTCATAACATTTGTTATCTTCGTCTACTTTGTGAAATTTTCCTTCTTTTTATCCAATCTAGATTTTTCATTTCTTTTCTTACACTTTATTTTGTGTCTTTTCCTTTTACTGTAGTTTCAACTTACTAATTCCTTCTCCATTTATATTTTATTTAATTATTTACTTTACTTGTGATAAAAATATTATATTTCTCTGTTTTTCACTTGAGAAATTTTGGCCGGCTAAGAAATTATTATGGTAATTCACTTTTTCCTAAGAAATGAAGAGTTTCTTAACTCCAACTTTAAAATACTTGTGCACTTGTACAGTTATACTATGCAAGTTGTAGTAACTTTATATTGAGAGAAGCGAGCACCCACAAGCGTAAAATTCTAGATCCGCCACTGACCTAAATTACAACTCTTCGTTGCCCAAGTCTACAACTCTTAGTTGCCCCACTCTACAACTCCCCAGCTAATTTTCAATTGGAAGATGGAAGTATCTACACAACAATGAATAGACATTAATTGTTAATGTCCACAAAAGTTAATAATTTACACTAAATGCTTGGCATATGCAAGGAATTCATGCCAAGTATAGTGACGTTTCATTTTAATTTATTTGTATTTTTTATTATTTTTATTTTTTAATGACTGTGGTGTTTGAGCTAGTTTTCGGCGCAACTTGACTAATTCCACGAGATACTCACCCACCGACACCTACGACATGTATGAGGTATCTGTGTCCATCAAGGCTAGGACAAATGAAAAGAATAACCTAGTGTGTTTTTCTCGTTGGAATTTGAACCTGAGACCTTATAGCTCTCAATCACTTTATTGACCATTAGGTCAATTTAGGACGTGACCTAGTGGTTAATTAATTAATGTTTTTAAATATTTTAATTTGATATAAGAGTAAAATGATATATATCTCTATCTCAAATTTATGTGCTGCTTTTGTTGTGTGATCTTTTGCTTTTCATTTTTCTGTGTACTTTTCATTTTTCCCATTCTAATAGTCTTCAAAAGAGTTTTTGTGAGTATTAGGGTATTTCTTTGTTGGGGAGTTGCTCGTTCTTTCTTTTTAGTTCAATTTTGATGAAACAAATTAGATAACAATATCTCACTTTCTCAACTGTTAAGCAATTACGTGGCGATTGGCTAGCAATTGGGCCAACGATGTTTGAGAATCTTTACTATTCTAGAAGTTAATATATATATATATATAATCAAGTAAAAAATTTCATTGATACTACCGAGACCAATTTGGTAGTATACAAGATCAAAAGAAGATAAACCAACAAATATAATTCTCCATAAAAGACAATCAATCCTTTACACAAACAAAAACTACATGGATGCTCCAAAAGAAAATGAGAAATCAGAGACTACTCCTCAATCGAGCAAAACTTTTAACTCTACCCCTTTAAAAGCTCTCCTACCTCTTCCTACCAAATGGCCTACATTAAAGCAAAAGGAGTAGCATTCCAAGCCTTGTTTCTTCTTCTAGCTCCACTCCTTCGGGTAAACATGAACTCCTTTATTGAACTAGGCATTGCCTAAGAAACGTCAAAACCATCTAAAGATATCCCACCATAACCTTGTGGCTATTTTGCAATGTAGTAAACTATGATCCTTACCAACCTTACATAGGAAACGCCAACTTATGTGAACAACCTTTTGTTTCCTAAGATTCTCCATCGTCAAAAACCTTCCTATAATCACAAGAAAAGCACATCTTTCTCGGTACCTTAGGTATCCAAACTGAATCATACAAAAATTATCCTCTTCAAAAGCTTCTTATAGAAGGACTTGACAGAGAACACTTTGCTTTTTCCAACTCCCAACTCCATTGAGTTGCTTGACTAGCTCGCATTGGTTATGAAGTAAAGATAGTAATCTCCGAAGCTCGATCACTTTCCAATCTTGGAAGTTCCTAGTGAACCTCAAATCCCAAAAGGTCCCACTCCTTTGTCCCCTTAACTTGCTGAAAAAGTAATTCCATTTGGCACGAGATACTATAAAAAATTGAAGGACCATTCTTTAGCACCAAACCACCAGACCACTTATGACACCTAAAATCTAACCTCTACTCCCATCCTCAACCTTAAAAGCAGTGTCTAAAGCCCCTTCCTCCATATTTATCGCCTTTCACCTCTCTCTCTGTAAAGCTTATGAATGTTATGAAAAATTTGCAGCAGCATGGTTTCGAACCCTTGCTCATCTCCTAGGTGGCCTTCAAGTTAGTAGCTGAACAAAAGCACCCATCAAGGTTTTCGATCACTGGGTGTTGATGCGTCAATATATCTTATCTATAAAAAGTTTCTATATAAATATATAAGCTTACATCGAGCTTAATGGGTGCTCGAGTACCTAATAGGTTATACGGGGGTCCATCGCTGGTATAGGTGGAGGATAATGAAGAGTCATATAGTATGTATAGGAGCCACTTAATTCTATGAATGTATGGTACAAGTGGAGGGTAATGAAGAGAGTCACATAGTATGTATAGGAGCCACTTAATTCTATGAATGTATCTCTTTCTTTTACCCAAATTCTCCATCCTAATTCCTTCTATTGGGTTTCATATGATGCCTTGGTTTCTTGCAACTTCAATTCATATTCTTTCTATTGTGAATAATCCGTTCAGTTCGTTTATATTCTTATATAAAGTTAAAGATACAATTGTCCAGTTTAATTAATTCTCATTTTCCTATTTAGGATCGATCATAACAAAAAATAACATCTCTCTTCCATGACAAAAGAAAGATTTTGGTGATTTCCGTGGAAAGAGAAGTCAAGATGGCAATGACATTAGTTTCCATTGCATCTAGCCTAATGTCTCTCAGATTTGTGCAAGTTTCTTGTATTTTTTTTCATCATCAATTACTATAATATGTAACTACCGGCTTTTCACAGGCTGTTTCTCTTTATTTGTGTTTGTAAATTCTTATTAGCCATTCGTAATGATTTGATATAATCGCTTGATTGTGCATTCTTTTTACTTCTGCTATAAACGTATGGAAATAAAATATTCTCCTTTTCTTTTTCAGTTTTTATGGCTTTGCGTTTTTATTTTATACATTTGAGGATATTAGCACCAGACCTGATGTTTCAATTGTACCAAACCATCCAGACGTCTTTGTATTTTATTTGATGAATAAGTGCATCTCTTTAATTTTTTACTTATTTTGGTTTAACTTATGGCACACATACTCTATTTGTTGAGAGTACCCTATGTGGTGCTGAAATATATTGAGTGTTTTATAAATTATGAACTTCATTTTTCATCTATGACTCTGGGTTTGCAGGTTGCACAAGTGTACAACGTCTAGTGGCTGATTTTATTCCTCGATATGCTTCATATTGCCCCACTGCTCTTGAAGCTGCAGTGAAAGTTGTTATCAATATGCATAATTGGAAGTTAGCTTTGATTGGTAAAGGAGAAGATACAGACGGTGTTGCATTTGACACTGCTAAGGCGTGCATTTTTGGTCTTGTTGATATCTGTCGAAGTGCTGCTGCTGAGGCACCAACATCGTCAGTTATTCAAGGAATTTGCACCACAGTTTTTCATGATGCACTCACCTTCTTCATATCCTGTTTTGAAGGGAAAGATGTTTTCGAGATTGCTGACAAGGAATATTTTGATATTCAGGATGCTCATTTGTTCTCTGAGTACCAACAAAAAATTGTAAAGGAGGAACAGCCTGTACTGCTCAAACTATCTAAGTTCCGTGTACTTTGTTTCCTCAGAATTTTCTTTACTTGCCCCAAAAATTCAATCGCAACTTGTTTTGAGCTCATCGGCTCTACTGGATCGGAGGAATCTAAGCGGCAAGGATACTACTTACTTCATCAGTTAACTAACAGGCTGGATGATGCTGTTGGTCATCCTATTTATGGAGGAAATAGTGCTCTGACATTATCAGCAAAGTCTACAGAAACAAGTAGCAAAAATAAGGATGTAGATGACGGCCTTGCAACATGTGGCAAACAAGGCTCGGACAATCTCTCTCTTGTTTCAAAGAACTGCTTATTAGGACTGGTATACTTCTTTATTTACAAATTTCCTTTGCATGGATTAATTATTCTATTATTGTTCCTTTTCCCTCCTTATCTACATGCAATTTTCTGAGCTTCTGATTGTGGCAGCTTTATAGCTCAAGTGTTACTAATTGTTTCTTAAGCAAGACAGTGACATAATGTGATGCTTTGCTCCATATGGGGTACCATCTGGGATTAAATATTATTGTTTCTATTTCCATCACTTGCATCAGCACAAATAAATCCACTAAATGGTGCTTTGTGTGATCTGATCTGTGAAACAAGAATACAACTAGAGCTGTTATTCCGCTCCCTATACAATTAAACACTCCTTCCATCCCTAAACATTATCAGTTCCACAACATACCCTTTGCTCATGATTGAAAATTTGTAATTTTTCCCTCTCTTCCTCTTTAAATTTGAAAGACTGAGATTATTATTTGCCTATCTTACCTTTCTTCTCCTTCATTTTCATCCTTCTTATTATCTCCTCAAGCCTCAAAACTTTTAAGCTACCTGCTTTTTACCTTTTTATCTTTTTATGTTAATTTGTAAACCATTATGTTTTTGTCATATATGATGAGATTAATCCTTTTCTCCTTTATCTAATACTTCTGAGCTGCCTTGCAGTTACAGTGCCCAGCATACTGGTATCCTGAGTTTGTGTTTTTAAAATCTTCATTTTCGACCCAAATTAACCTGAATAGAGCCTTTACTCCTTAAATTGTCGTCTGGTTCAGTTTGAGCCTAATCCTTTTCTTATGTATAAGTTACATGGAACCTCTTGTTCAGTTTATGTTTGTGTTATTATTTCAGTACATCTACTTGTCTGTTCATGTTATTTTCTCTTAGAAGTAATTTCGTTTCATGTTAACTGGTTATTAGCAAGTGGTTTACATGTGGAAAATCATAGCAATCAGAAACAGCATGGATTCAGTATATTGTTTGTGTTATGTTGTTGCAATCACCTTGTTTTCCTAGGACAGCACTCTAGCAGTGCTGATGATAGAAACCTCAACTCATGGTTTAGGTCTGTTTTGTGTTCCTCATGAGGTTGTTCTATTTGAATTCATTATAAGCTCGTCCTTTTGTTTGCTCAACTCCATCAAAAATTTGCTTTAATCATACATTTCAAATATATAATCTGAATATTGGTTTTCTGTTCTCTAAAAAGCTATAGGCTTTACCTAAATACAGTACAATCACAACTTAGAGATCAACAACAACATACCTGTGTAATCCCCCAAATGGGCTCCGGGCAGTGTGGGTGTACACAGCCTTACCCCTAGTGAAAGTAGTGAGGTTTCCGAATGACCCTCGGCTCAAGTAAACTGCAACTTAGAGATTATTGCGTCATTTTCATAGAGTGCTCAATGTTAATTTATATAATTTTTTCTTTTTTAATTTTTGCATAAATCATACAATAACATAGGAACATTGTTTTAAGGTGAGGTCTACATCTGATATTTCTCATGAATTGTTGAAAACTTTGTTATAGTTCAACAGAAATGAGGAGGAGGTTTCATAGTTAAACCTCGAAGGCAGTTTTTGTAATTTAGTTGTTTAACTAGTGGTGTTGCTTTCTTGTTTAAGTTATGTAACCCATATTTAAACCCTTGATTGCTATCCACAAGTAAAAAAATAATGGGTGATGACCATATTAGATATTCGATCCTTCACTTTTGATGTCATCTTGGCGAAAATGTTTCTTTTTATGTTTGAACTGTCCCCAGAAAATCAAGTTTTCATTATGGAGATCACTTTGGAGTTTTCCAGTGAGTTAAACACTTATTTTCAATAAAGTATTTCTCTTCCTGCGGGGAACGTGATGCTCAGTATGATTGATTTATTTGGTTTTCAAGGTTCTTGGTCAAGTTGCGCTTCCATCTATTATGATTCATATCTTTGGTCTCTAAAGCTTCTTCTCAAGATGCACTGTCTTTGGATCTCTTTATACAGGCTGTAGAGAAAGATCGTTCTCTGAAGAGTTGGATTTGCTCAAGGTTTAAGAAATTAAGTGAATCAGCTAACTCTCAAGTTGTTTCAGACATTTCTGCAGTTCTTGAAGGAATATTGCAGTCTTTCTTAGATGAAGTGAAGGCAGAAAATCATGATAATGGTGATGATGAGGATGGTTTGGATACTGCAAAGTGTGGTAGTGAGTACTTGGGTCATGAGCTATCTGCTCAAAAATTAACTCATGAAGTTTCTGGAAGCCCAGCAGTTCCTCTGGGAGCAACTCATCGTCCCGGTATGAGTTCAAATATTAATAGTGGTGAGCATAGGTCTCTAGTTTTTGATTCTAAAGAGTTCGGAGATTTGCCGAATACTAGGCCTTCTGTGCATATGGAGGTCTATAACCAGCAGATGCTTTCACCTATTGCTAGAACACCATCGAACTTGAGGAATAGTTCATCTGATGGAGGACACCATGTCATGATGGAGAACCACCAAATTCTTAATGTGGACCGTCCTCTACCAGCCTCAAGATCATCAACAGGAGGCATGAGTTGTTCCATGGAGTCACCTATGCAGCGTTTAGCACTGTCTCATTCTTCCACAAATCAAGTGATTTGGTACACTGATGGAAACTCAGCTGCGGCAGACATCTTTCCCGCTTCAAAACGGCTATGGGTGGGGTCTTTAGGCCCTGATGCATCTGAAGTTCTTGTCAGACATAAGTTTGAGATGTTTGGTCCAGTAAATCACTTTGTTTTCTTTGCATTCAAAGGCTTTGCTTTGGTTGAGTACCAAAACATTATGGATGCGGTGAGAGCCAGGGAAATCATGCAGGGAAATTCTCTTTGGGGTGCTGGTCTTCGAATAAAATTCGTGGATATTGGATTAGGTACTAAGGGGGCTATAAATGGTGTTGCTGTTGGTTCTAGTTGCTATATTTACGTTGGAAGTGTTCAGAGCCACTGGATGAAGGATGATGTCATGCATGAGCTGAGAAAAGCTCTTCAAAAAGGCCCTCGGATGGTTACTGATCTAGGCAGCGAAGGAGCATTACTGATGGAGTTCAACACACCTGAGGAGGCCACAGTTGCAATGAATCATCTGAGGCACTGGCGTAAGATAAGGAGTGACTGCATTCAGCCCCTAAACTTGGGTCCAACTAATGCTTCCATGCATACTGAAGGTATAAGACCTAGCTCTACGTCTGTGTATCTTGGTACAACAAGCAATTTTCGTGCCAATAGTACTGTTGGGCCATCTCACTTCCAGAACGTGCTTGAGAACCATTCTGACAGTCACGTTCCAAGAATATCACGTCTATCTTCTGTGCTTTCACAGTTAAGCACCAAATATAATGTCAAATATGATCCTGGCTATAAGAGTCATCATGTGCCAGGGAATTGTGAAACTGGATTCTTGGGAGGAGATACGATGCAGACAAACACACTACGGATTAGCATTCCAAATGGTAGCTCCTTGTTTATCACAGAAGATGAGCTTTTGGCTATTTGTAATCTTGCCATTGACAACAAAGGTTCTATCATCAGGTTAATGAGAGAAAATATGCCTATGGGTTCATGTTGGCTAGTCGAATGCAGCAGCATAGATTCTGCAAGTACTCTCCTCAAGAACCTTCGTGATTGTCCTGAGTTGTTCTTCCAGATAGAATTCAGGTATGTAATCTCGCGCGCGCGCGCGCGCACACACACACACAAAAAAAAAAAAAAAAAAGAGGAAAGAGTTCAGGTATGTAATTTCTTCAAGCTGCTTGTCAGGTTTTAATTCACTTGGCGCTGCTATCCTTAAATTGCTTATAGTTCGAGTCAGATGCTATTTGTTAGATTATTATAGTTTTTAAAGTCGCAATGTAATTTCTGTACTCCTGTCCTCCTGTCTTTCCCACTCAGACAAGGAACAAGTCCTCTTGTTTCTGGATGATCTTGTCCTGTTAAGTATATAGTCATCAAAAACTGCCTTGTTAACTTTCCTTATATTTAAGATATCATTCAACACAGAACTATATCCTTCATGAGTGTAGAATTTAAATAGGAAAATCATGTTTTTGAGGCCTAACTGAAACTTCTCTGTATCCTTTATATATGTATACTCGTGTGGTGAACGGTGATACTCTCTATTTGGACAACCTTAATGCAGAAAGCAAGTTTTTTGAGAATCCAACTGGGACAATCCCTTTCTGATCAATAGTTTGAGTCTGACATTATAAAATTAGCCATTTCTGCTTGAAGATAACAATGTAAGATTTAGAGCAGAACCTGGATATAATTGATCATATATATTGTTGATTCTCTAGCTTTTTCAACTGTAGCACAAATTATATCTGCGCTGAAGCTTGTGGTGTTTGATTTTCTTCATGATGACGAATACTAGTGATTAATTTGTAAAGTGCTAGCAAATTTTAAAAAAATTGTGAAGTGCCAAGAAAATCTAAGTACATAAGAGAACTTTTACAATGTTGAACAAGTCTTCGGCTTCATCTTTTGTTTTTTTCTAGGTGTGATGAAAGTATTCATGTTGTATAGATTGGTCATTGGTGGGCAGATGGTTTAGATGACCGTGGTTGAGCCATATGCATATCTTTATGCATATTTTATACAATTTCCTTTGCTATTAGTGAGATACTGATGATATATACACACATACACATAAACATAATTAAATGAATAAAAGTACTTAAAATGTTCTCTGTCCAACAGTTTAAGCTTTTAGATAATATAGTCACACACTTTAACATGGTGTTAGAGTAAGCAAAGGTCTTGGATTCAAGTCCCAGTGCCACTCTTTGTCAAAGAATTTTCATGTGTTTGGAGCCTAAAAAAGAATTAGGCCTACACTTGAGGAAAAGTCTGTTCTCTCTAACCGTGTAAGCTCTTAGCTAAGATAATGTTGTGTACATAAAAGTAAATGGAAGAAACTACTACAATACAACAACAAATCTGGTGTAATCCCACAAGTGGGGTCAAGGGAGGGCGGTGTGTATGCAGTCTTCCCCTACCTTATGAAAATAGAGAGCTTATTTTCGATGAATGCCCGGCTCAAGTTAAGCATAATAAAATCAAGTACAAAAAGGGAACACAGTAGTGAAGCAGTCATGTTGAACATAATAGAGAAGAGAGCAGTAGCAACAACAAATACTACAATAACTTAAGCAGATGAAACATCATGTAATAATAAAATAGAAGAATAAGATAGTAAGAGAGTAATAATAACAATAATGATAAGAGAAACTAGACAATGGTCGAGTACCTACTAATCTTCCGCCGTAATAATCCACCTCCATATCTTTCTATCTAGGGTCATATCTTCAATAAGCTACAAATGTGTCATGTCGTGTCTATTCAACTTTCCTCAATATTTCTTCTGTCTATCTCTACTTCTTTTCATACTAGCCATAACCAAGCTTTCACACGTGAAAGCTCTATCAATAGAAAGATTCTAGCCCTTTTTTTTTTTTTTAGAGAGGAATGATTCCCTCGTCTGAGAACAGCCATTCATGTACTATTCCTCCCCACTAAACTCATTGGAGCATTTGTGCATCTCCTCTTTACATGTCTGAACCATCTCAACCTTACCTCTCTCATTTTGTCCACCACAGAAGCTACTCCCACCTTGTCTCGAATATCCTTTTCTTAATATTATCTATCCTGGTATGCCCATACATCCATCTCAATATCCTCATTCCACTACGTTCATCTTCTGATGTGCGAGTTTTTGACTGGCCAACTCACTTCGTCCCAGACAACATAACTAGTCTGACAACCACTTAATACAACTTATCTTCAAGCCTTCTAGGCTCATTCTTTTCACACGGGACACTGGATGTGAGCCTCCATTTAATCCACCCCGCTTCAATACTATGTGTAACATCATCGCTATCTCTCCATTTCCTTGGATTGTTGATCCAAGATACTTGAAACTTCCGATCTTGGGATGACTCTTGTATCAATCCTCACTTCCACATATGCCTCGTGAGTTACTTAGTAGAAATTGCACTCTGAGTACTCTAGTGTAAGGACTATGTCTTAATCCTGCTCAACTCAAACTCTTTAGATTCCAGGGCCTGTTTCCATAGCTCTCAGCTTATCATTAACTCCGGCGCGAGTCTCATCACTTAGAATGGAAACGAGTACAATAGTGTTTTATTCAATACTGAAGTGTTATTTAGATAGAGCTGCTCCTGTATAAGGAGTAAGATATTGTAATGTAGCAGGGGAATCCGCCGTTTCGGCTACCACAATATTGTATTCCATTGCTTGCCTTTCCTGTAGAGTAGTTACTGCACTACACTTAGATTTATTGGATTTGTTGCTAATATCGGTATTAAAACCGAAACTCCCGGCAGATGGCCACTGGCCCTCATTGATGATTTTTGGAATCTATCCAATGATAAAACTCCTCTTTGGCCTTTGCAGCTACCCTCCATTTATTTTATCTGAGGGAGCATTTACTGGTCAGGACTACTGTTTACATACTTCGTCCATTCCATGTGATAGCACTTCTTGCTTTTTGCATTACCCACCTTTTCCGCATTTTCTACCTCCCCATATCTGTTTTCCTATCACTTGAATCTGTTCAGCTCTATTCAGAGCTCTTTTTGAATCTATAATGGAAATAATGAATATGCGCTGTTACAAGTTCAAATTTACCTCTTTACCCCTTGGGACTCTACCCTTTACAATCTCTCACCTTACACTGAATTGGAATGGGTGGAGGAGTGGCACTTTTATGGAGTTAATGGGAGATACCACAATAGAAGAATGTTGGACATTAGAGGATGAAATAAGAGATGAAGGCAATATATTAAGTATCGCATTTTGATTGAGGTCCATGTACATAAGAGATCTCAGCAGCAATATCACATATTGAATATTGGACGAGTAAAATGATGGAAATACTTTAAAATGTGGAAGAGTGCAGCACCACTTCTCAAGAACCTTTTCAGCATTCGAGGTTCGATTTATAAGTTCAATAGTCAATACAGACTTCAGCTTTACCAATTTTTTTTTTTTTTAAAATTACTAGTAAGTTCTCAATACACTGGGTATGTTGTTGTTGTAGTAGTAGTAGGTTCTCAATTCTTAACACTCGCTTGTTCTCTCTTTTGGTTCCTGTATACGTAGAAAGTTTCACCCTATGTTTATAGCAATTAAATGTCTTTCTCCATGATCGGGGCTTAACTATTCAGCTTCTTCTCCCCTTGTTCTAACAGTCACTCTGGGCAGCATCATATTCACGTTCCTGTAAAAAATGAAGCTAGTATGCCGGAGCTCACATCACCCAGACTAAATCCAGAGCAAGGTAGCATGCCTCATGCTGGATATGCATTTCAGTCAAAGTGGACACATATAGCAAGCAGAGGGATGCCCGAAGTTGGTTCTGGAAAAACTGATATGATGGTTCCAGTTCCACTCTCGAGAGGTACTACTCCATTACTCCAGTTGTGTTCTTTCCAAAGGAAGCTTGATGCTCATTTTGATATTGTTCTTGTGATGTCTGCAGGTAATCATATTTTCTCTGGTGCTGCTAATGACATGTGGATGCAGAGGAAATCTGAAGCAGAGATACATTCTCGACCAGGAATTGTTGCCTCCAATACTGCACCTCCTCAAGCGCCTCCTAGACCACTACAGCCTCTTCAAGGACCTCCTCCTGTGCCACCGCCTGTTCAAGTACTTCCTCCTGCAGCACCACAGCCAATTCAAGGACCGCTAATTGCACCACCACAGCAAGCACAACCTCCGCTATTTGTGCGCCCAATGTATTTCCCCCAAAGTGGGTGGGATTCACGTGGTTTGAACCATAACATGCCCTCAAATCCAATTCCATCTGGTGCAATGCCTACTAATCTTCATCATTGTTCAATTGCACCGCCATTTATACCTACTTCGGTGACTCCACTGTCCCAAATGCAAGGCACCTCCATGCCACCATTTGATCATATGTTTGCTGGGCCTGTTGTTCGACCACCAGTAACATCTTTACCACCACAACCACCACCTCAGCTTGACTCACTTCCCCCGTTACCTCCACCTGCCTTGCAGCCTCCATTACCTTCATCTCCACCACCACCACCGCCTTACCCTGACCCACCCAATATTCCTCCTCCACCTAGTTCTCCGCCTCCTCCCCCGCCTCCATTATCCGAATCTTCAAATTCCGAAAGTTCTAAACAATATTTGCAGTGTCGGTGGCAGGGCTCCTTGAGTAAAAGTGGAGTTCATTACTGCACGATTTATGCCCAAAGAGTAGAGTCAGATATTTGCAGGTATCCAAATGCCAGTGCTGAGCCAACAGAGTAAGGACTTCTGTTACTTTGATGTTTTGACACTTGACTTTTAGATATTCTGTTTTTAAAATTGGATACCTGTGCAGATGGCCTGCAAAGTTGGATATGACCAAACGTACTGATTTTCGGCATGTCAATTCAGCATTTAGTAGTACCCCTCCCCATAAAGTGAGTTCTTGGACAGTATAAAGGAAAATTCTGCATATTGTATTTAAATACTCCCTCCGTTTCAAAAAGAATGACCTCCTTTCCATTTTGGTCTGTTTAAAAAAGAATGACCAATTTCCTCCTTTTGGCAGAACTTAAATTTTAACTTTCCATGTGGCATGTTAACGCCGCAAGATTAAAAAGGCATTTATGCACAGTTGACATAACTTTATTTTAGGACCACAAGATTGAAAAGTCTTCTTTGTTTTCTTAAACTCCATGCCAAGTCGAACCAGGTCATTTTTTTTTGGAAACGGATGGAGTAGCATATATTAGCACCTATTGATAATTGCTGCTGTCATCTCTATCATATAATGTTAACTGCTGTACTGTTTGTACATCTGTTTAGAGATTAAAATGATCCTTTACCTATTATAATAGTCTACTTTCTTTTTTAAACAATGTGAAACAGAAGGAGATATGCTGGTTGCTACCTTCTTCTCCAATGGACCATAAGGGCGTAAGTAGATCATGCTCTCCTTTCAGTTTCATTACGAGTGAATATAGTCTGATGTATGCTTTAGCTAGTAGATGGAAAACTCTCTCTGTGTGTTCCAGATTTACTTGGTATATTCCTTATTTTGTGTGTTATCACCTAAAATAGGAACTAGATAGAGTTGCCGATGAAAATCATTTCAGAGGGAGGATTCAGATATAATAGGATTTTGTGTTCTTTTTCTTCCAGCTATTTGCTAAATAATTAGGCTAGTGTCCAACTTTTCCCACTAGGTCCATGACTTGCATGTGTTCAGATATAATAGTGTGTCCTTAAGGAGATAATTCTCCATTTACTTTTTACTTATCAGTTTTCTATTTTTGCAATGACTGCTCACATATTGTAACTGGAGCTGATTTAGAGGACTTAAATGTCAAAATTTGTTTTGCAGTTTCAAGATTTTGAATTGTACTTGAAGCAGAGGGAATGTGCTGGTGTAATTAAAATTCCAGCGGTAAATTCAATGTGGGCAAGGCTTCTCTTCATCCTTCCACAGTCATCTGATACGTGCTCCCTGCTCTCAGTTGCACCCAATTCTTCTCTTTGTCTACTTGGTCTGGTGGTGCCTAAAGAGACACACTCTGAATTGGTGTGATGTTAGTCTATGTGGGCAATACTGCATTTGAAAAAAGGGTGGCATGCTGCTAATTGCCTTATGCTGCTGCTCGCCAGGTTTTGTTCAGTTTTTGACAGTGATGTATCATAAAGGCATTTGCCAATCGTTTTTGTGAATGTGCATGGATTATGAAGATATTCATGACACACAGCCAGTGCTGCTCGGCAGTTGCAGCTATGGGTGATGAACCATAGTAATTTGCTCACAAGCTTCAAATCTGAGATATAATATTGGGCAATAGATCAACTCCTCATTCTACTGTATCACTGTCAACTAGTGTGAAATAGTTTCTGGGAAGTACTTTATTCAACTTTGTAGGTTACTCAGAAGATGATAGCTATCGATATAGCAACAAGATGGTGTTGTCAACTCAATGCTTTAGTTATATTGTAGGAGTCCTTTTGTACTTAGAATCTGCTAAGCCTCTTTCTATATTTGCTCCATTTACAGTGGAGAGCGATTTTCTGATGTCCATGTAGCATAGTAGAATATGGTTGTATGTGAGGTTTGAATTTATTGTTTTGGGCACCAATGTTAATATTTTGTGTGGATGGACTGCTGTTATGCAGCTCTTGTTCTCCATAAGACGTTTAGTTGTGTGGATGTGAGTACTGTTGATGGGATTGCAAATTTTGTCCCATATTCCATTGTTGCTCTTTTGATCTTCACCTTCCAACTTACATATTTACCTACCTCGCCATCCCTGCTTTACACCTTCCTTCTCATAGTATTTACCTATGTTACATATATACTAATGTTTTTACGATATGTTTCACTTGTATACCACAAGAAGGTAGGTAAGAAACCCATTTATTTTTCTAGATTTTTCATGAAAAACATATCTCATCATACCAAACACGCTTAAAAGTATATTCACTCCGATGTATTAGTTGTCTACTTTCCTCTTTATGCCTTTTAAGAAATTATAAGAAGGGAAATTTTACTAATTTATCCCTAAGAAGCCTTTTTGAAACTTTATAAATTTGATCCACTTTCAGAAAAAGAGTGACCTTCACGAGGGGTGAGACTAACGTGATTCGCATGAGAAAATACATATAAATGGTTGGTTATAGTGGATTTAAACAAAAAGTAGAGGTAGATCTAAAATGTGTTGGAAAAACTTTGCAAAAACATCACCCAAGACGTGATGGTAGTTGCGTGAAGATTTAGAGTGTCAGTATGTAGTAAGACGCTTCAAATTTTTTATGTAAATATTATTATTACCATCATCCTATTATCTTATTTTTCAATTTTTCTATTTATTCGCTTTTCATGATTAGTATTTTTTTCCTTTTTTATTTACTAATTTTCGTTCGCTTTATTTGAGCTAAGGTTTAATAAAAAATACTTTCTACTTTCGCAAATAGGCGCTAAGGTTGTGTTACACGCACTTCTCCATTTAATTTATTTGTACATTATAGAATAAGTATTTTTTTTCTTTTTTTCTTATGATATTTAATTTATCTGAAATCGCTAAGGAAAACGATACAGGCAATTCCAACAATTTTCTATAGGTGTTAGCCCATGGATTCTGGCACTGCAGGGGACTCTGACGCAACTTTCCAAAATATCATACGAGTGGGTCCGCAACGATCCTGGCAAGAGGCCAAGTGGGCCGGCAATAGTGCTGGACACCTGGTAGGATTTTATGGGCCAAGGAATAGAAAATAATCGATTTTGACAGTTTTTTGTGGGTGTTAGGCCATGGATTCTGGCGCTGCAGGAGGGTTTGGAGCAACTTTCCCAAAAAATCACACGAGTGGGTCCGCAACGAGCCCGACAAGAGGCCCAGGTGACTCAGCAGCGGCGGGAGACGCCTGGTACGATTTTATGAGCCAAGGAACAGGAAAAAGACAATTTCAGCAGTTTTCGATGGGTGTTAGCCCACAAATTCGAGTGTTGTAGGGGGCTCCGACACAACTTCTCCAAAAAATTATACGAGTGGGTCCGCAATAAGCAAGACAAAGGCCCAAGTGGCCCGGCGTCGGCGGGGATTTTCATGGGCCAAAGAACAGGAAAAAGATGATTTCGACAGTTTTCAATGGGTGTTAGCCCATATATTCTGGTGTTGCAGGGGGTACGATGCAACTTTCCCAAAAAGTCATACGAGTAGGACCGCAACGAGCCCAATAAGAGTCCAGGTGGCCCGACGGTGGTGGGGGATGACTGGTAGGATTTTATAGGTCAAGAAACACGAAATAGACGATTTCCACAGTTTTCTATGGGTGTTAGCTCATGGATTTTGGCGCTGTAGGGGGCCGGGCACAACCTTCCCAAAAAATCATATGAGTGGGTCCGCAATGAGCCAGGCAAGAGGACCAGGTGGCCCCGGTGGTGGCGAGAGAAGTCTGGTAGGATTTTATAGGCCAAGGAACAGGAAACAGGCGATTTCAGTAGTTTTCTATGGGTGTTAGCCCACGAATTCTGGCGCTGCAGGGGGGTCCGGTGCAACTTTCCCTAAAAATCAAACGAGTGGGTTCACAACGAGCCCAGCAAGAGGCCACGGGTAGCCCGATGGTAGTGGGGGCGCCTGGTAGGATTTTATGGGCCAAGGAAAAGGAAAAAGGCGATTTCAATAGTTTTCTGTGGGTGTTAGCCCACTGATTCTGGCGCTGCAGTGGGCTCTGATGCAACTTTCCCGAAAAAGTATACGAGTGGCTCCGCAATGAGCCAGGCAAGAGGCCAAGTGGCCCAGCGGTAGCGGGGCCACCTGGTAGGATTTTATGGGCCAAGGAACATGAAATAAGTGATTTCCCAATTTTCTATGGGTGTTAGCATGGATTCTGGCGTTGTAGAGGGTTCGGTGCAACCTTCCCAAAAAATTATACGAGTTGGTCCGCAAAGAGCCTGGCAAGATGTCCAGGTGGTTCGGCGGCGGCGGGGGACGCCTGGTAGGATTTTATGTGCCAAGGAACACGAAATAGGCGATTTCGGTAGTTTTTAATGGGTGTTAGCCCACAAATTCTGGTGTTGTAGGGGGGGTCTGGCACAACTTTCCCAAAAAATCATACGAGTCGGTCCGCAATGAGCCCTGGAAGAAGCCCAGGTGGCCCGACGACGGCGGGGGACGCTTGGTAGGATTTTATTATGGGCCAAGTAACAGTTTTCTATGGGTGTTAGCCCACGAATCCTAGCGTTGCAAGGGGTTCTGCCACAACTTTCCCGAAAAATCATACGAGTGGGTCTGCAACAAGCCCAGGCAAGAGGCCCAACTGGCCCGGCTGCAGCGGGGGACACCTTGTAGGATTTTATAGGCCAAGGAACAGGGAACAGGCGATTTCGGTAATTTTCTATGGATGTTAGCCCACGGATTATGTTGCTGCAGCGAGCTCCAGTGAAACTTTCTCGAATACTCATATGAATGGGTCCGCAATGCACCCGTCAAGAGGCCCAGGTGGCCCTGAAGCCGCGGAAGACGCCTTGTAGGATTTTATGGGCCTGACTCCATGGGCTAACGCACACAAAAAATTATCGAAATCGCATCTTTTCTATTCCTTGACCCATAAATCCTTCCGGATGTTCCCCGCGGCCGCTGGGCCACCTGCCTATTGCTGGGCTTGTTGTGGACCCACTGGTACGATTTTTGAGAAAGATGCGTTGGAGCCCCCTGCAGAGCTATAATTCGTGGGCTAACATCCATAGAAAACTATCAAAATTGTCTGTTTCTTGTTCCATGGCCCATAAAATCCTACAAGGAGTCCCTCGTCGCTGCCGGGCCACCTGGGCCTCTTGCCGGGCTCGTTAGGGACCTACTCGTATGATTTTTCAGCGAAGTTGCACCGGAGCTTCCAGTAGCGCTAGAATCCGTGGGGGTAACACCCATAGAAAACTGTCGAAATTGCTTGTTTCCTATTCCTTGGCCTGTAAAATCCTACAAGGAGTTCGACGCCATCGCCGGGCCATCTGGGCCTCGTGTCAGGCTCGTTGCGGAAACACTCGTATGAATTTTTGGGAAGGTTGTGTCGGACCCCCTGCAGCGCTAAAATTTGTCGGCTAACACCCACTGAAAACTGCCGAAATCACCTATATCCTATTTTTTGGCCCATAAAATCCTACCAAGTGTCCCCCACCATTGCCGGGCCACATGGGCCACTTGCCGAGCTCGTTGCGGACTCATTCGTATAATTTTTTGGGAAAGTCGGGCTGGACCCCCCTGCAGCGCCAAAATCCGTAGGTATACCCAAAGAAAACTGCCGAAATCGTCTATTTCCTGTTTCTTGACCCATAAAATCATACCAAGTGTCTCCCACCGCCGCGGGCCACCTGGGCCTCTTGCCGGGTCATTGTGGACCCAATCGTATGGTTTTTTGAGAAAGTTGCGCTGAACCCCATGTAGCGCCAAAATCTGTGGGCTAACACCCATAGAAAACTGTCGAAATTATCTGTTTCCTATTCCTTGGCCCAAAAAATCCTACCAGGCGTCCCCCGCCGTTGTCGGGCCACCTGGGCCTCTTGTCGGGCTCGTTATAGACCCACTCATATGACTTTTTGAGAAAGTTGCACTGGAGTCGCTGCAGAGCCAGAATCCATGGGCTAACACTAATAGAAAACCACTAAAATCACCCGTATCCTGTTCCTTGGCCCATAAAATCCTACCAAGCGTTTCCGCCCGCCGCCAAGCCACCTGGGCCTCTTTCCGGGCTCGTTGCGGACCTACATTATGATTTTTTTAGAAAGTTTCGCCGGAGCCCCCTACAGTGCCATAATTCGTGGGCCAACACCCACAGAAAACCTTGGCCCATAAAATCCTACCAGACATCCCCGCCACCGCCGGGCCACTTGGGCCTCTTGTCGGGCTCGTCGGACCCACTCGTATGGTTTTTTGGGGAAGTTTTGTCTTACCCCCTGCAGCGCCAGAATCCGTGGGCTAACACTCACAAAGAACTGCAGAAATCACATGTTTCCTGTTCTTTGGCCCATAAAATCCTACCAGGCATCACCCGTTGCCACTGGGCCACTTGGACCTCTTTCTGGACTCGTTGCGGACCTACTCGTAT
>JAPFFP010000080.1:22776045-22800037 GCA_026153255.1 Solanum medicagineum | reverse complement strand
AGTCAGAACATGATAGACAACACGCCTACTACAAAAGAGTGCAATTAAATAATTCCCAGGACTGGAGTCAAGAGTGCAATGCTAGTCTGGCAGAAGTTTCCGACTACAGATTTCATTCACTAGATATAAGATAAGAGTCGTAGCAGCATACTAAATTCGCATAATATAATCCATTGCTTATTATGTGACATAAAATTAAATTCCCTACTAATATAAATACAAAAATGAACCATTACAATGATTTTTTTTTTTATGACAGAAAAAATTGTTCTAGACCAAATCCTCTGAAACCTTGGAAACTGGGCCCTCCCCTCTAACCTTCTCCACTTAAATACTGGACTTAATTTGCTTGGCATAGGGCTTAAACTTGTGACCTAAAACAATTCAAGTCCCTCAACCTTTGCCAACTTAGCAAATCCCTGGGGGCTCACCATTACAATGATATGAATAATGCCTATGCAACTTATTGAAGGTTCTCAAGGTACTTCCCAAGCCATTATTGAATGAGCTGTAAAAGTCTAACTAAGATATGTGAGAAGGGGGTATAACTATATCTTTATAGCATCTCACAGATGATTATAGAGAAGCATTATTGAAACACTTAGCTGCCACAAATAATAGGGAAGAACATCTTCACCAATGGAAGAATTATGCTGATAAAAACAGACTGGATAAACATGGTAGTCAGAATGATTTTATGTAATATATAAATGTTGTCCCCGTGGAGGAAAATTTTTGAAGATGTTAAGCATTACTAGTTAACCTACACAAACTATACACCTTTGACATCTGGACAACCATGGTAGCTGAAATGACTATAATGCAATCCCATAATGGCAGAAAATGTATACTAGTGCTAGCCAACATAAACTAGCATAAACTAATGAACCTTAGAGGCATGCACTTAAAGTATAACAAATTTCTCGTGTATTCAATAAGTCAGCACAATGTAAAAGTGGGCCAATTTCCTTACTTCTTTTCAACAAATTCACGTTGTATATTGCTATTGAATGCTTCTATAATAGATGCCAAAGCCTTCTCTTTTGTTGATGCCCTAAAGCCAAACAAACAAGTAGAAACATTAGCCACATTCTTCATCAGAAACAAAACCCCCATGTATTCAAGTATATCAAACCTTTTCTCATAAAGGGCGTCCAAGCATTGATCAAGGACAGTCTCCTTATCAAATTGAACATCCTCTAAACCAGACAACAACATATCTGACCGAGTAGTTGACGATGAACTCACGCTATCTGTGTCATCACTGTCGAGCATCGCAGCATTCCTACGTTGTGAACTTCCTAAAAAGAGAAACAAGTCCATCAGCAAACACCCTTAATTCCAACTTCCCTTTTCAGTTACAATACATAATTGAAATTCCCAAAATTCCACACAGAGCAAAAATTAGGTTTTCATTTTGTGCTTAACCCACTGTCAACAAAAAAACAAATACTAACATTTAAGTAACATGAAGTTAATTGAATCCAAATATCAACATTTGTTTCAAAGACAGAAACCCAATTCAATAAACTCTCTAAAAAAAAAATTTCCACAATAAACAAGTCAAAGAAGAGAAATCCAATTCAATTTCACGATAAGCAAGTTAAATAACAGCAACCCAATTCAACAAAATTGATGTAGTTTCACAACAAACAAGTAAAAGAAGAGAAACCCAATTCAATTTCACAATAACCACGTCAAAGACGAGAAACCCAATTCATTTCCACGATAAACAAGTGAAAGAAGAGAAACCCAATTCGATTCCACGATAAACAAGTCAAAGAAGAAAAACCCAATCCGATTCCACGATAAACAAGTCAAAGAAGAAAAACCCAATTCGATTCCACGATAAATAAGTGAAAGAAGAGAAACCCAATTCCATTTCACGATAAACAAGTAAAAGTAGATAAACCCAATTCAATTTCACGGTCCATAAGTTAAATAACAGCAATCCAATTCCAGAAACTTACTTCTACCCATGGTGACAGCTCCAGGTAACAAGGGTTAGAAACAAATACAAGGTTGACTAAAAATCTGACGATGAAAATGAAAGGAATCAAAAGGCAAAGCTGGTGTTGAACAAACAGAGCAATCAAACTTCTCGATTATAGCGAAGAACAATGTATCCATAAAGAAATTCTTTCTGAAAAAAAAACTGATAGAAGGAGAAGATCTAGAGAAAGCACAAGATTACAAGAAAAAGAAAACGAGAAATATTTGGAGAAAAAGGCTCTGATTTATATTAATTGGAAGAAAAAGGAGATATTCAGGCTGGGTGGCTGCGAATATTCGGGTTGGGGGCTGTGGTAGGGATGATGACGTGGAGTAATCAGAGCCGATTGATTTTGAGATGAGATACACGTGACTCGTGAGAGATGCACGTGCGTAGTTTCGCCTTCTACGGAACTGAGTGGCGTGTGTGTTTTAAAAAATTTTCATTTTCTAAGAAATACGTAACGTGTTTCTCGACTCTGCCGTATAGGCTTACGAAATTATTTCTTTTTTAAAAATATATATATTTGACTAATTCAGGTTATTGGATTTCGATTATCTCATGTGTTTTTTGAAATTTGATTATTATTTTTATTTTTTTGTGAATTTTTATTTTTTTAGAAGAATAGAATTCATGAGATATAGTCATATGGAGAAATTATCAGAATATATAATGTAGTAAAAGAGAAAAGAAATAAAATAGTTAAAATATAAAAATTTCCTTTGGCGTAAGTTGAAATCAAGATATAGTCGGCAGAGCTTATGAGTAATAGTAAATCAAAGTTATAATGAAATAAATGGAGTTTTTATTTTTTTTTTAGATCTTAAGATTTCAATAATATTATGGAGCAATAATTACAAATTCTTGCAATTTCAAGATTAATCTCTTAATCTCTTCTCCTTACAATGATATCTGAAATCTTCAATAACTACGTACTATCAGTGTTGAATAATAAATTAATCCCCTTAGAATGATTTAGACTTTAAAACTCATCCTAACTAATGCCCTACAAATTACAAAGTGAGAGAAACAATTCAAGATAAACACGTAGTTCCTTTATAAATCTGGGCTTGATTTGCATGAGAATGAGTAAAGAAATAAGCTAGAAACAACAACATAAAATGATGACAATCTTGAGCTTCATTATGGGTCTTTTTTATTGTGCAAGAGATGAATGTGCAAAAATTGTTTGTGTAAATGTTGATGGGACATAATATAGGATGACCATCCTTGCTTAAAACAATTCTATCGGTTTAGAGATCGATCACATTTATACATTGTACTCATAAAAATAGTTACTGACAGTGTATTATTTATAGCTTTTACTTTTAATTACATGTAAATAATTATCGAACGACCTAATAATCGTTTTTATGGTAATAAATATAACAGAAAAAATGAGACATTCAGGTTGTAATCTTTGGATTCATGCTAATTATTTCGAAATGAAAGCCTTATATGAGAAGAATAGGATGTGAGAAGAATCATTATATGACATGCAATTACTTTATATGAAGTAAAGTAATTTTAGTCTGGACTTTGAATAATATATTTCATTCTAATTTAAATAATATAATTCATCAATTACTAATAAAAACTACACAAAAATTAGGATATCAATTGTGGACTCTAAAACCAACAAAATAATATTATCTATCTATGTCTATACTATATTAAAAGCATAAAGACTCTTAGAAATATTATTTGAACTTTTTGCGCTTCATTAAAATATTCTTTAGATATAATTGTCTTTTAACTATTTTTTTTAAATTCTTATTTAATTATATTTATCATATTGACTTTTAAAATATATGGAAATAAATGACAAAATAAGGACTTCTAGTCGTGGAAAGATTGATAAATCCTTCTTATTTAATACACTTCTACTTCTTTCTTTATTTGAATCAAGAAAATACTTAGCCGCTAAGAAAAATTCGAACTTACCATGATATATAAGACTTTTATAATAAATAATTTATTAAAATTACTTTCATAGCGAATTATTTATCTATTTCTAAAAGATGTGATTTATACCCACGAGTTTTAAAAATTATTAAAAAATATTCATAAAGTTTAAAAAATTTCAAATAGCATCTCAAGTTCTTAAACACTAATTTTTTTTTTTAATATTTGAGGATTTGGGAATTCTTCAATTATAATTGTCAAGTTTTAAGACCAAACACTAGTTATCAATTTTTTCTAAAAAAATTTTGGAGCCAAATGATAGTTGAGGTGTATATTAGTAGGGGTGTGCAAAAATCGAATCGATCAATAAATCAAATTGATAAATATGTTATTGGTTTATTGTTATTGGATTATTAGGTTATCGAATTTTTAATAGTTTTGAAGAAAAAGATTATTGGGTTGTCGATTCGATATTGATTTTTACTATTGAGTTATTAGGTAAATCGATTACACAATAAGATTATAATAATTTATTATTTTACTCCTTCGTAAATATTAAATATTAGTAATTCAATAGTAATAGAACACTATAACAATACCCTGTTTTTGGGAGCTCAAAAATTTTAAATTCTTGTCTTCTTCAGTTTTTCCGTTTATACAAACAGAAGAATTTCACGAAGAAATCACTCAAAGAAAAAGATGGCTGAACATTGGGGTGACTTTAGAGATGAAGAACTAGATTTTGGTGGAGAAAATGAAGATTATGTTGAATTAATGCTCATGAAAGAAGATTCATTTGTCATTACTGAACTCACTAACCGTCTTCCTTCAAGACTTACTAATTATTCATGGCTTCTTCGAGTTCGCAATGATGCAATCTACCACATTCTTCATGTAATTAATCCAAATTCCACAACCCCATTTCATTATTTTCCTTTTTTTGTTCATTTTTTCATTTCTTGAAATGTATATACAGACAGGAAGAACCATTGGAGTCAGAAAAATCACTGTTTTCAGTGCAGTGATGTATGTTGATAGGTTTCTTTCACTAATGAAAATTAAAGTAAGTACTGATTCCTTTCACTAATTGATATTACTTCATTCGTTTCAATTTGTTCGTCTTGATTCACTTTCTTTTAATGTAGACTGACAGATTCGACCCATCGATGTTACTGGGAGTTGCATGTTTGCATATGGCTGCTGAGTTATATGGAGATCACTTTTTGGCAAAATATGAGTGTTTTGGGCAATGCAGTGCAAGAAGCATAATGAATATGAGTGACCATGTTGTTAAACAGTTTGGAGGGGCAGTCTGTTTTGTTACTCCTATTGACTACGTCAATTATTTCTTGTCGAAATTCTGCACTGATCTTGAAAGAAAAGAATTTGCAAAAGCCATAGCTGTTCAAGTCATCATGAGTGCAATTGGAGGTAATTTCTTTAGAATCGAATGAACGTGTCATAATTCAATTCGCCAAATGAGTGAAATCTATGTATCGTTTTGGTTAAATGGTGTTGAAAGAAATGAATATTAGATGTAACTTGATTATAGTATATGTTTGTGTTTGATCGGTTGGTGTACATTGATAGACTTGATAGTTTGATGAATATTTAGTTGGATTACATTGTTAGACTTGATAGTTTGATGAATTTTTTTTGTTGGAGTCAACAAATGAGTGATGAACTATAACTAACCCGTTCAAATTTGGGCAAATTACTATAAATCTATGTATCGTTTTGTTTAAATGGTGTTGAAAGAAATGAACATTAAATGTAACTAGAATATATTGTGTTTTGATCAGTTGGATTACATTGTTAGACTTGATTGTTTGATGAGTCAACAAATGAGTCATGAATTATAACTAACTTGTTTAAATTTGAGCGAATTACTTTAAAAGGGTTGATTTTGGTGTTGAAAGAACGTAACTATTATAACAAACATTTTGTATCGTTTTCTTTAAATGGTGTTGAAAGAACGTAACTAGATTATAGTGCATGTCTAATTTGTGGTTGAAATGTTGTTTGATCAGTCGGTTCATATTGTTAGACTTGATTGTTTGATGAGTCCATTTATGTCAAACTAACTCGTGTAAATTTGAGCGAATTACTTTAAATGGTGTTGAGAGAAATGAATATTAGACATAACTAGATTTTCTATGTTTGTGTTTGAAATGTGAATTGATCAGTCGGATTATATTGTTAAACTTGATATTTTGATGAGTCATTTTTTATGCTACCAATACTTTCAACACACAGTATGTTTATTGAAGCAGATGAGTTTGAAAATTTTTATATAGTTTTCTTTGAATAATGTTAAAAGAAATGAACATTAGACGTAACTAGATTTTGTATGTCTGTGTTTGAAATGTTGTTTGATCAGTTGGATTACATTGTTAGACTTGATAGTTTGACGAGTCATTTTTTGTTTCAAGTCAACGAATGAGTCATGAACTATAATTAACCAGTTTAAATTCGAGTGAATTGCTTTAAAAAGGTTGATTTTATTGAAGCAGATCAAAGGTTGATGAGTCTGAGAGCATTTGTACTAGGAGCAGCAGCAACATTATTAGCATCAAAGCCAAATATATTGACACAGCAAATGATACAGAATGAGATTAATGCCTTGCCTCAAGATAAGCCTATCTTCAATATTCCACTTGTGAGTATTATTATATATAAATATTTCAATTTTTTTTAAAATTTTGTAAATTAAATGTTGTAATTATATATTAATATTGTGCAGGATGAGATGTGTTCCTGCTATAATCATTTGCTACAGACCAACAGGCACAGACTTGACATAAATCTGACAGAAGCAAGAATTAGCTAGCTGCTTTCTGTAATATTTTGGACACAAGCAGAAATACTATGAATTAGTTGAGTACTATTTTTAGTAGTAATATAGAAAAGCTCTCAACTTTTCTATAAATCTTTTCATGGGCTATAATGATATTTCAAAAATTGAAAATTACTACCTTCTTACCACATTATATGAGTATCTTTCTATAAATATTTATCTTATATTATATGGGTATTTACTAATTTAGGATAGAATTAATTTTTTTTTTCATTTTACCCCATCATTAATTAGTGTACTAATGATTTTTTCTTAACTTAATTTAATGTACATTGATATAAATAAAAGGTAAATGGTAAAGTTCACAAATACATTAATGATTTCTTAATAATCGTATAAAATGAAAAATGTTCATATAATATGGGACAAAGAGAGTATTTTAAGTATTATTTTCACATTTCTAAGGGGTTTAGCAAAATTATTCAATCTTCAAATAGAAATCTAAAGATTGGTTTATTTGTCTAATGACTATTTGTTTGGCCAAAGAAAATATTTAGTTTTTGGAGACTTACTTTTGAGTTTTTGGAAAAGTACTTGGCAGTGAAGTTATGAGCGGTAGAGGATGTTTATTATCGTTAACAATCTCTTAATTTGAGTTTTAAATATCTCTCGTATATATTTGTTTGTTTATCATTATTCGAGTTTTTTATTTTTATTTTTTTTAGTTTGAAAAATTAGAAAGAAAAAAGAGTGAATAGATAAAAAATTAAAACGTAATTTTTTGTGGTGATATTATAATTTTTCTTTTTTGTGTTTGTAGAAAAAAATTAGGGATTATATAATAAATGTTATTAAAAAATGAGTAAAAGAATAAATTTGATCATCAAAATAATAAATATAAAAAACATCTTTTAGAAAAAAATAAAATAAGTTTTTTCCCTCTTGCTAGACCAAAACGTTATATTTGGACTATTTTATCAAAGTGAGGTTATATACAATAACAGCGTACCAATGAAATTTCACAAGTGGAGTTTGAGGAGGGTAGACAAACCTTACCACTACCTCATTAGAGGTAGAAAGACTATTTCTTGGGAACCCTCGTCACAAAAACCCATAAGCAGAATAAACTAGATATGAAAAATAGGAAAGGAAGAGAAAAAAAAAACAAAAAGAGCGACTAATAACGAAAAACATATGATAGTATGTAAATACAAGACAATTAACATATATAAGACTAATAAAGACAACACCAGACAAATCCTACTATCCTACTATATCCCACGGCAAGACACCAACCTAACTCTACTAACCTATTAGCTTGTTACTCTAATTCGCGACTTCCACTCCTTTCTATCTAAGATCATGTTCACGGTGAGATCAAGTTTCATCATATCTTGTCTGATCACCTCCCCCAAATACTTCTTCGGTCTACCTCTACTTTTTCGTGTAACTCCTAATCTAACCTCTCGCACCTCCTACAGGAGCATTGATACTCCTTCTCTGTACATGTCCAAACCAAAGTAGGATTATATGTATATTATTTTTGTTACAAGTTTATATTAGCTCTAAGCTAGCGTAAATATTCTTGGCAGGTTTTGGTGAAGTTTCACCATGCGCTTAGCCCCAATATTTTTCAAGAATTTGACTACTTGTAAAATTATGATTTATACCTATGAAGTTTAAAAATTATTAAAAATTACCTATAAATTTTAAATATTAAAACTTTTCAAATATTATCCGAGGTTTTCAAAAGTTAATATTTTCTAGTATTCGAGAATTTGGGAATTCTTCAAATATAATTTTCAAGTTTTATAGTCAAACACTACAAATCAATTTTTCCTCAAAAATTTTTGACGTCATAACGTCGGAAGAACACGTTCTTTCGTTGACCTTCCCACGAGCTTGGTCTAATTTGTGGGGAGTAGAGTATATAGAAGTAGGATTTGGCCATTACGAAAGCTCCCGAAGAGAAAGAAATCTTTCCTGCTTGACTGCGTGAACCAAGTTCAGGTCTTGAGTTTTTGGTAGAACCAGTGAACCACGCGAGCTGATTAAATGTGTAGGACAGAGGGCTTGTAGTACCTGCTAGCGCAGCTACGCAGTGGCAGGGAACGATAGTCGAGGGGTATATGAGGCCTTTTTTACTAATTTCTTTTAGCAATTAAATCTCTTCCTACAAAAAATAAATAAGATTTAAAAAAAATCAGTTTATTATATTTACCGAAATTCCCTCCAAAACTCTGGTAGTTAAATCCCCTGTTTTTGGGAGCTCAAAATCTTTAAATTCTCTGTCTTCTTCAGTTTTCCATTGCTATACAAACAGAAGATTTTCACCAAGAAATCACTCTGAGAAAAAAGATGGCTGAACATTGGGGTGACTTTAGAGATTTAGAACTAGATTTTGGAGAAGTAAATGAAGATTATATCGAATATAAGCTCCTAAAAGAAGATTCACTTGCCATTTCTGAACTCACTAGCTGTGTTCCTTCAAGAATTACTGATCATCCATGGCTTCTTCAAGTTCGCAGCGAAGCAATCTACCACATTCTTCGCGTAATTAATACAAATTCCACAACCCCATTTCATTATTTTCCTTTTTTTTTTTTGTTCATTTTTTTCATTTCTTGAAATGTATATGCAGACAGGAAGACCCATTGGAGTCAGAAAAATCACAGTTTTCAGTGCAGTGATTTATCTTGACAGGTTTCTTTCACTAATGGAAATAAAGGTAATGTACAGTTTACAGTCCCTTCCTTCGTTTCAATTTGTTCGGGTTGATTCATTTTTTTTTCATGTAGAAGGAAAAATTCGACCCATCGATGTTACTGGGAGTTGCATGTTTGTATATGGCTGCTGAGGTATCTGAAGATCACCCAAATTTATCAAACTATGAGCATTATGGGCAGTGCAGTGGAAAAAGCATAACAAATATGATCAACCATGTTAAGAACCACTTTGAAGGGGTTGTTAGTTTTGTTACTCCTATTGACTACATCAATTATTTCTTGTCAAAATTCTGCACTAATCTTGCAAGAAAAGAATTTGCCAGAGTCTTAGCTGTTCAAGTCATCATGAGTGCAATTAGAGGTAATTTCTTTAGAATCGAATGAACGAGTCATAATTCAATCCGTCAAATGAATTTTTGCATATTGTTTTGTTTGAAAAGTGGTTTGATCAGTTGGTTTACATTGTTAGACTTGATAGTTTGATGAATATTTAGCTGGATTACATTGTTAGACTTGATAGTTTGATGGATATGTTTTGTTCAAGTCAACAAATGAGTCATGAACTATAACTAACCCGTTCAAATTTGGGCAAATTACTCTAAATCTATGTATCGTTTAGTATAAATGGTGTTGAAAGAAATGAATATTAGACGTAACTAGATTATAGTGTATGTGTTTGAAATGTTGTTTGATCAGTTGGGCCATATTGTTAGACTTGATAGTTTGATGAATATTATTTGTTTAAGTCAACAAATGAGTCATGAATTATAACTAACTCTTTTAGATTTGAGCGAATTACTTTAAATGGCATTGAATATAGACATAACCAGACTTCTCTATGTTTGTGTTTGAAATGTGAATCGATCAGTCAGATTACATTGTTAAACTTGATAGTTTGATGAGTCATTTTTTATTCTATAGTTTGAAATGTGAATTGATCAGTGGGTGGATTTTGCTACCAATACTCTTAAGTTAAGAGTCTTAACACACAATTTGTTTATTGAAGCAGATACGTTTGAAAATGTATGTATAGTTTTCTTTGAATGGTGTTAAAAGAAATGAATATTAGACGTAAATAAATTTTGTATGTTTATGTTTGATTTGTTGGATTACATCATTTTTTGTTCAAGTCAACAAACGAGTCATGAACTATAAGTAACTCGTTTAAATTTGGGTGAGTTACTCTAAAAGGGTGGATTTTGCTGAAGCAGATGAAAGGTTGATGAGTCTGAGTGCATTTGTACTAGGAGCAGCAGCAACATTATTAGCATCAAAGCCATATATAGATAACGAGCAAATGATACAGAATGAGATTAATGTGTTGCCTCTAGATAGGCCTATTGCACTTGTGAGTATTATTATATCCTCTTCAATTCTTTTTTCTTGTAAATTAAATGTTGTAATTATTTTCTTAATATTGTGCAGGATGAGATGTGTTCTTGCTATAATCGTTTGCGAGAGACCAACATGGACAGACTTGACATAATAAATTGAAGGCATCAGGGACAAGAAATATTGTTAGTGTGATTGATATAGAATGTAATAAGCTAGTTGCTTTCTCTAATATTTTGGACACAAGCAGAAATATTATGAAATAGTTTCTATTGTTAGTAGTAATAGAAAAGGTCTTAACTTTTCTATAAATCTTTCATGGTCTGTAATGACATTTCCTATAGAAGTTTTCTCATTGCTATTCATGATGTTCAAAGGGTTTTGATTATTGAGACGAGGGTTTCTTGGAAACAACATCTCAATCTCTATCAGATAGTGGTAAGGTTTGCGTACATTTTACCTTCCCCAGGCTCCACTTGTGGGATTCTACTGTTGTTATTGTATTCATGATGTTCAAAGGAAAATTTTAGAAGTTTCCTTTATGAGTTTGGATTTGAAGTTTTACCGAATTTGATTTACTAAATTTGGAATTTATTGTGTATACTAAGAGCCTATCTGAACTTGATTTAAAATCAGATTGATTTAAAGTTGAAATTTTATTTTAACACGTGATTTGAATATTTTAAGTTATTTATTCTTGTTATGTTGTATTTTTGTTATACACATCAAAATTCTATAGTTTGTGAAAACTATCAAAACTAAAAAACAAATCATAAGTCATAAATAAGATATTGAAATTTTCTATTGCACCGAAGTATAAATCATATATCTTCTTTTTCCCTTTACAATAATTTTTTTTTTATAGTTTAGAACTCATAACATAACCATGTTTCATATTTTTCAATAAAAAAAACTAGATATATATTAAAAGACTACAACCAAATACATTTCAAAATTTTAATTCTACCTTCGCATAAATCCAATGTGATGTAATAATTCATTCTTGTGTACTTCACTTTGACTTTACCCCAAAAAGTGGATTGACTCCCACACCCTATCCTTCTTACCCAAAATGACTATCCCAAATATAAATTTATGTAATGAATATTTTCTTCATTTTAGTTTTTTTTTTTTTAAATGTTCATTTGAAAAAAAAAAATTAGATTTTAACGTTTCAAAAACTATATCTAATGTAAAACAACAACAACAATATATTAAGTGGAATCCCACAAGTGAGATTTGGGGAAGGTAGAATGTACGCTGACCTTATCACTATCTCACGAGGTAGAGAGGTTGTTTCATGGGAACACTCGTATCAAAAACTCATAAGCAGAATAAACTACATATGAAAAAAAAGGGAAAGGAAAAGAAAAGAAAATAGAAAGAACGACTAACAACGAAAAGACATGATAATGTGTAAATACAATAGCATCAACATATATATGACAGATAAAGACAACACATGATATAAATCATGACTAATCCAACTACCATATTATACCCAAGGTCAGACATCTATCTAACCTTACCAAATTATTAGTCTGCTACTCTAATTCGTGACCTCCACTTCTTTTTATCTAAGGTCATATCTTCAGTGGTATCAAATTTAAACATATCTTGTCTTAACACCTCTCTCAATCTTTCGTCGGTCTAACTTATATTATAAAGTTAATAAAGTATCAAACAGAACCTAGAAGTTATATCTTGAATTCGCCTCTGAGCCAGGATTCTTTGATCAAAGCTCAGTCAAACAATTTGACTCCTGCCACCATTCCACCACCACTCTGCCACCACCTAACGGCATTTCCCATTAATTCCTTCTGTTATTTTTCAGTTATTATTATATAAACTGTTTTTCTTGGTAGGAAAATACATTCGACCAATCAAAAAAGAAAAAGAAAAAATGGAACAAGAAGATGAAGCTGAAAAGATGGATTATTCATTTCTCTTCTGTAATGAAATTCTGAGTGAAGATAATGGCGGCGAAGAAATGCAACTAGAAGATAATGGCGGCGAAGAAATGCAAGAAGAAAATAATGGAGGCGGGGCCGCAGCTGAAGCCGCAGCCGATGACGATGACGACGACGACGACGACGACGGTGGTGATGATGATGATGTGAATTACATACAGGTGTCACTTGCCCGGGAAACCGCCGTTGCTCGACTTACTGATCAGCGAATTGCAGAAATTATGAGTAGCAATTGGGAACAAGAAGTTCGAACTCTTGCAATCGATTACATTCTAGAAGTTAGTAATCAAGAACCCAATTTCTTCACTTTCATTATTTTACAGAGGATGTTAAGAAAAAAGATTGATTTTCTTCGTACCCAACTTGTGTAATTACGCTAAATTTGTTATTTTTATGAAAAAAGACTGGTCTTTTTCATACCCAAAATGTGGAATTACACTGAATTTATCGTTGTCGTGAGGAAAAGACTGATCTTTTTTATATGCCACCTGTGTGATTATGATGAATTTGATGTTGTTGTGGGAAAAAGATGGATTGTTTTCGTACCTCACTCGTGGAATTACGATGAATTTGATGTTGTGGAAAAAAGACTGATTTTTTTCATACCTCACTTATGAAATTACGTTGAATTGTTCTTTTTGCGAAAAAAGACGGTTTGTTTTCGTACCCCACATGTGGAATTACTTTGGAATTTGCTGTTGTTGTATAAAAGAGATTGATCTTTTTGTACCCCATATATGAAATTACGCTGAATTTGTTCTTGTTGTGAAAAAAAGACTAATTTTTTCTCTGATTTTGATACAGACAGGGGAAGGATTTCATTTTAGTAGACAAACAATGTACAGAGCAGTGATATATGTGGACAGATTTCTTGCTGAACATATAATACCTGTAAGAAAAGATTGGATTCCTCTGAAAATGGTTACTATATTTTCATCAGATTGAATTATTTTTCTGATTTTTCTTTCTCTTGTTTAATTTGTAGAATGGACATCGCTTGACAGTGAGGTTACTAGCAATATCTTGTTTATCATTATCTGCGAAATCGAGTGAATTCATAGGTCATGTGCCATCATTATCAAGATATCCAGTAGGAAATCACCACATTCATTTGGATGAGATACAAAGAACAGAGCTTCTGGTTCTTAATGAACTGAATTGGGATATGAATGTTGTTACTCCTTTTTCATTCACGCGATTTTTCGTAGCAAGATTCTGCAGAGGTGTTGCAGCAAGATACATAACTAGAATGAACACTTCTGATATCATCATGAGTGTTCTTTCAGGTAATTGATTGATTAATTTCTGATTATTTGTTAATTATGAGTGACTAATTAAACTTGTTTAAGCAGAGGTGAGGTTAATGAATCATAGACCATCTGTACTAGCAGCAGCAGCAACATTGTTAGCAGTAAACACAAATTTGACTGGAGAAGTAATGGAGATTTTGATAAATGATTTGCCTATAAATGGATTTCTTCAAATTGTAAGTGTTTCTTGATTAAATAAAAGATCAGTTTTTTACGGTATTTGTATAGTCTAATGGAATTTGTGTGTTTAATACAGGATGATGTGTCTCACTGCTACTATAGATTGAGAGAGCTGATGAACAATTGAGGACGGCGGTTGATCTTTAAGCATCTTTACTTGGTGGTGTAACAGATGTGACAGAAGAATTTAGTGAGTATTCATGGGATTGTTTTGTTAGATATTGGATATAAGCAAATAGGGGATTCATTGATTGTTAGTAAATGTTGAACTGATTGATTGTTGATACTTTGAATATGATTGGATCTTTTTTGAAATTGAGTATGAGGTCTTCCGGAAATAGTCTCTCCATCTCTGTGATGTAGTGATAAATTTACGTATATTTTATCCTTCTTAGACTTCGGTTATGAAATTCCACCGAATATATTGTTATTGTTATATTAGTCTCATTAAGAATCAACAGGAGAAATTGAAAATTACCTTAAACAACTCTTAGATTTTGGGTCTTGAAGAACTATTGGATCTTCAAATAGAAACCTAAGATTTAGGGTGTGTTCAGATGGACTCAAATATTTTTCAGAAAATATTTCTCATGATTTTCCATGCTTCTTTGATCAAAATATTTAAAAAGTATATTCTTTGGGAAAATAAATTATTTTCAATTAGGAACTTTCATAAATAAAAGTTCGACGGATGTCATTTCACATTAATTATGCCTTCATCTATCACATACGTACCTTGTAGATCTATCCTCACCATTCATACCTCTATTTCTCATATTATTTGTCTAAATTATATGTAAATATTTGAAAATAATATTTGTTTTACTTAGATATCAATTTTTTTCAATAAAAAAAGGAAATAAAAACATACTTATTTTCCACCACCAAATACACCATTAGGAATTAAAAAGCTTAAATGATGGAACATGTCTTTGATGCATCATTTAATCATAAAAAGCTTAAGTGTGTGTCATGTCATATCTAAATAACTCAGGCTTATCTACTTCACTTTGACCTTACTTCAAAAAGTGGACTACCCTATCACACTCTTTCTTACACAAAGTGACAATTTTGCCATTTATGTGTTTTTGAAATTTAAATAAGTTTATTTTTCTTAATTTTTTATATTTTTTAAAAATATTTTAGATTATTAATTAATATGATCTATTACACTTTTTAGTAGTTTAAAAATATAAATTTTATTTTTAAAAATTCAAAGATTTCATGAGTTAAATTATTCCTTCAAACTTGATCCCTCTAAAGATTAAAAAAATGATGATTACACAAATCTCATAATGTTATAAACTAATTACATCATATCTCTGTTCTTTTTCAAATTACAAAAATCTCTTAAATTTAGTGAAATTTGAATACATTGCATACGTCCTAACATATCACGTAAAGTGATATATTCAATCAATTCATGAGATAAAATGACGTATTCGATATCCTGATACATCACGTACACGGTGTATCCGACAGAATAAATTGGGATTTGATTATTGCTCAGTCAACAAGTTTTAACTCAAAACGAACTCATCAATTTCATTTCACTCCTGCCACCATTCCGCCACCATCTTCCGTCATTTCCCCATTTTTTTCTGTTATTTTTCGGTTATTAGTTTATTATCATATAAACGGTAGTAAAAAAGACATACGTATTAATATCACACAAACCAGTACAGAAACAATACCAATCAAAGAAAGAGAACCCAAAAAAAAAAGAAATGGAAAAAAATGAGTTTTTGAGTGATGAAGAAGAAGATGATGAAGAAATGCAACAAGAAAATGGCGGCAGTGATGATGATGCCAGCAATGACGATGATGATGACGACTATGATGATGATGACGATGATGATGATGATGATAATGACATCGACATGAATTCCATACAGATATTAATTGACCGAGAAATCACCAGCGTTAGACTTAATGATCAAGAAGTTGCAATACTTGCCAGTATCAATTGGTATCAACAAGTTCGGACTCATGCAATTCCTTACATTCTCAGTGTTAGTAATCAAGAACCCAATTTCTTCATTTTTCATTAATTTACAGAGCATGTAAAAAAGACTCATTTTTTCATACCCCATTCGTGAAATTACACTGGATTTTTCTCGTTGTGAAATTACACTGAATTTGATACAGACAGGGCGAGAATTTCAATTTAGTAGCCGAACAATTTACAGAGCAGTGATATATCTGGACAAATTTCTCGCCAGTGAAATCATAGCTGTAAGCAAAGATTTGATTCCTCTGAAAATGGTTACTATTGGACTATTGTCTGAAATTTTTTTATGTTTAATTTGTAGAATGAAGAGTACTGGACAGTGAAGTTATTATCAGTGGCCTGTTTATCATTATCTGCAAGAATGGATGAAAACAGAGATAATGTTCAACAATTATCAGACTATCCACAAGGAATTCACAACTTTAATGTGAATGTCATAATGAAAATGGAGTCACTGGTTCTTAATGAACTCAATTGGGACATGATATGTGTTACTCCTTTCGATTTCAGAAATTTTTTCGTATCGCAATTTTGCAGAGATGCTTCAAGAAGATACATAACTAGAATGAGAACTGCTGAAATCATCATGAGGGTTCCTGGAGGTATTTACTAATTAATTTCCCTGTTTTCTGATTATTTGTTAATCAGGAGTAAAGTAATTAATTATTTGTTAAACTTTTTAAGCAGATGTGAGTTTAATGAATCATAGACCATCTGCAATAGCAGCTGCTGCAACGTTATTAGCAGTAAACAGAGATTTCACCATAGATGAAGTGGAGATTGAGATAAATGCCTTGCCTATAAATCGATTTCTTCTATTTGTAAGTCTTATTATGATCTTTTTTTTTTTGTTTGTTTTAATGTATATTTGTATAATTAATGTAATTTTTGTGTTAATTCAGGATAATGTGTATTACTGCTACCTGAAATTACTACTGCTGAACTATAGCACATTTGAGGATGATGACAGACAACCCCTGCAGAGAAATATTAGTGTTGATGAGCTTTTGGGGCAAGAATTTTCTTGAGTTTTTTTGTTAGATACTGGATATAAGCAAATAGGGGATTTCATTGATTGTTAGTACCAGCAATAATTGTCATCTCTTCTTGGTTCTGTGGAGCAATAAATATTCTTTCATTCAAACTCCAAACTGAGATGTAGACTGGAGGAATCACTGTTGAATAAAATCGTTACGATAATGACAAGGTAGTAACTTGACTGAAAGATCTAGTAATGGCTGAAATAAGCTAATAGGGGAGCAAACAAAAAGAGAAAATGGAATATGATTGTTCCCAATATATTGATATGATGACGCAATGAAACAAAACCAACCAGCAGCATACCAGATCAAGGTGTGATCACAACCATGGCAAAATAATTCACAAGTCATTGATCTAGAATGTCAATTTCCTTTTAACGTGTTTTTAAGGAGAACCAGGCAATGCTTTAACGTATCTTCAGAGCGGTCTTCCAAACGTTATAAGAAGATGTTGGAAATTGACAAAATTGACCAACTCTTGCTGCCCATTCACGTCGAGATCTCCAACCTTCAAGACTGAGCTTTGACACTTTTGATTGATAGCTGCAAGCATTTGAGAGGAAGCCCTTGGGTGAAGTTCAAGCCAGTTGTAATTTACTAGTTTCCTCCAAGTTGAATTCAGCTTGATCCTACTGGGATCATCTTGATGGCAGCAGCAATCGGCATTCCCAGGAATCCAATTGCAACACTTATAAACCACTGGTGCCATGTAAGAGGAGAAGTGCTTGCAAAGGTACCGAGGAATTCAACAATAATGATTTGGAAAATAACTGTACAGCTGAGGACAGCAACGAAAACATAGTTGTTCAATATACCACGGAAGACATCTATCTTTTCCATATCTCTAGAGCTAATCTCATTGAAAACCTGCAAGAGAACACAAAGATCACACTTAGGCATTACTAGTGGATTTAGTAAAGTCCTATAGACACCAGAAGCTCTACCAGGCGTTTTCAACCTCCTCGGTTGATATAAATGTGGCAGTTGAGATGATATGCTTCTTTTCCATTGTGGAAACAACATGGCAATAATGAGAAAGCTTTCATACGAACTTGCAGTAATTTTTTTTTTTTTTTTGGTGAAGTACAAACTTGCAGTAATGTATCTATGCTTCTTTTTATTTTCTGATGAAACGCAGATATCTGTGTTTGCAACTCATTTTACATTATATCAATTAACAGCAACAAGATGTCAATCAACTCAAGAATCATAAAATATGCTCTAATGCATTAGATAGTAGTGAGAGATTATATGTTGGTAAATTACCTGACAGAAAACAAAAGAGTTGAAAATGATCGTGTTCAAAATCAAGTCGGCATCTGAGCCATCTAGATGAAACAGGGCTTTGCCAGTAGTTTGAAGATACCATATGACTACAAATTGGTAGAAAGATTGACCCAAAATGTTCCTCCACATGACATTGCTAATGAAGTTCCCCTTCCTTCCTACAGGCGAACGCTTCATCAAGTCATCATTAGGAGGTTCAGTAGCTAGCGCAAGAGCTCCCAGTGTGTCCATGATCATGTTGACCCATAGAAGCTGAACAGCAGTAAGTGGAGCACTCCCTGAAAATATAACATCTCAAACTTACAACTTCCGGGTAAAATGTGTTAAAAGTAGTAAAAAATAATTCTTAGGTCAAGATACGCTGCCTGTCAAACAGGCTGAAGAAAAGTTGACAATCAAGGCAACCACATTTACGGTCAGCTGAAATTGAACAAACTTTTGAATATTCACATAGACCGAGCGTCCCCATTTGGCCACAGTCACAATTGTTGAGAAATTATCATCTAAAATTATAACGTCAGCACTCTCTTTAGCTACCTGGAACAAAAAACCAGACAACATGATGACTCCAGTAAAATACATAAACATCAAGTAACCACATAAAATCTCCACTATGTCCTAATACACAGAGCAAAATGACATGACAAATCACTTTCACTTCAGAGTCCAAATTGTAAAGGGGATATACAAGGTATGGGGCACTAATCTAGAGATGAAAATGGGAGGTTCAAACCAATTGTTGATTGAAAATTCTGCAGCTTCTCAAAAGTGCTGATGTATAGCAGCTCTTAATTTTATTAAGCCAGAAATGGTAGAAGGAATCAGTAGGATCCTAAAACAACGAATTCATGGTTTAACAGTACAACCGCCAAATCTAATTACAAAATTTTCTTTACCAAAAGATTAAATCTAATAACAAATTTTAAGTAGTAAAAAGGAAGATGAACTAAGACACATCAAGAGAATAGTCATTCAGGAACGACGCAGTAACAGCACTTCCGAGATTATAAATATTCAACATGAATAATAAACAAAACAATAATCCTATCTATACTCATTACAGTGCTGTATATTAACTGAATCTACAATGAGGTTGGTTAATAGAAAATGGTCATAGTTTCCTCACTGTACATTAAAAAGTTCAGCATTTGCCTTAGCCCAAAACATACACAACTGGTCTCCTTAATAAGAGTGAAGGCAAATATAACATAAACACAATTCTTACAAAAAATTTACAGTTTCATTATTTGGGAGAAAGAACCAGGATTAGCAATGTAAGCACAATCTTTTACAATCCCATTTTATCTACTTTGACAAGCACACAGGTAAAAGTGCAGTTATTGTAGATGCAAGTCAATATTTTCTGTCAAACATTGTAATGTCACCCTCAACATGGTTGACTAATTAGTCATTTTATGAGCGGTTTCTTCTAGAGAGAAGATACTAATGCAACTTTTTGTATGAAAACAGCTCAAGTTTTTCTACGGGAAATACTTAAAATACAATCAATCAACTGAAAGTGCAATAATAAATGAAGTGGAGTACAACAAATTATGCTACCACTTCGAGTGACCCTCTTTTATAGAAAATTATCCTTTAAGGAAAAAAATGGTTGGTATTTACTAATTGGTACAGTTTTGTTGCTAAGAAACATTGCTTTCACAATCTCCTTCTACTGTTTTATTCAATTAACATACTCGGGATACAGTACTTTTCACATTGGATAATTTACAGCTGAAATAGAGGGTGATGCTCTCAAGATTGCATGCTTGAAAAATCAACGGTTCCCACAGTCAAACCACACTTGAGGAGAAAATTCATACTACCAACAGTAATTAAATATCACCTCAGTTCCAGCAATGCCCATAGCAAGACCTATATCTGCTTCATGAAGGGCAGGAGCATCATTAGTGCCGTCACCAGTCACTGCAACAACTTCTTGGAAGGTCGTGCGTAAATGTTTCACTAGCGTATGCTTATCCATTGGAGAAGAACGTGCCATCACCTAGAAAGTAGACGAAGAAGATATTAATATCTCTGTCAACCAATCAGCAGCAGCAAGCAAACAAATGAGATAAGATAATCCAGTAAGAAAGCTAGGACAATCCACACAACACCTAAGATCAAGATAATAAGCTTGCTGTTCATGAACGATGACAATAACAACTAAACCTTTGTCCTAAACAGGTTGGAATCGGCTATATGAATCCTACTAACCTCATCTCAGGCCAACATTATACGGAAAAATAATAGGGATAAAACCAGATATTAAAGTAAAAAAAATACTAGAAGTTCATCACTTTTTGTGTATGAATGTAAAACAAAAAATCTCTATTTGATAGGTGAAGTGAAAATGCAATCCAAGATCAACAACTCAAAAATTCAATCCTGGAAAGAACATACACATACAACAGAACAACACATCATCACTTTCTGTGCATGAACATTTATATGATAGGTGAAGTGAAAATGCAATCCAAGTTCCTCAACATGAGAATGCAATCCTGTAAAGAACATATGCATACAGCTAAGGAAATAGTTATTTCTGAAGGCACCTGTAACTTTGGAATAATTTCTTGCAGCTCGGCCTCATTCTTCATCCTAAATACTGGACCTTCGATTGCAATACCATCATTAGTCAGAATGCCACATTCTCTAGCAATAGCCTTAGCAGTATTAATGTTGTCTCCGGTGACCATTCTCACAGTGATTCCAGCTGCCCTACAAATTGCAACAGACTCCTTGACACCGGGACGAACAGGATCTTTAATGCCTACAATTCCTATGCAAGTATATCCCTCAAAGGGGATAGGATTTTCATCAGGGTACTCATCACTGATGTCCTTGTAGGCAAGGCATAAAGTTCGAAGAGCTTCATTAGCAAATAGGTCAATCGTGTCTTTCAGATGGTTAATTGAAGCTTCATCTAGGGGAACAATCTCACCGCTAGAATTTAGGAAACTGTCACATGAAGCCAAAATTATTTCAGATGCTCCTTTACAGTGAGCACGGAGACCTTTACCGGGAAGTTCTATGACTACACCCATTCTCTTCTTCGTTGAATTGAATGGCTCGACCTTTACAAGTCTAGATGATTGACGCTCTTCCTGGAAATTCCCTCCAAGCAAAATACCGAACTCTAAAAGAGCAGTTTCAGTCGGTGTTCCCAGGATTTCAATTTTTCCATCTTCATTCTTTACTATTTCTCCCCCAGTATTATTGAAAATAGACTGGATTAGTATTCTTAATGCAGAATTGGGAACTTCCGAGCAGATATTAGAACCATCCTTCGAACTTTCAGTTTCTATAGTTTTACCGCATATGCATGCTTTGACGACTGTCATATGATTAGTCGTTAGTGTCCCAGTCTTGTCACTACAGATGGTAGTTGCAGAACCCATTGTCTCACAAGCAGCCAAATGGCGCACAAGTGCCTTATCATTCATCATCTTCTTCATAGCAAATGCCAGACTCAATGTCACAGCTAAAGGAAGCCCCTCAGGAACAGCAACCACAACAATTGTAACTGCAATGGCAAAGTATTCCAGCATTTCTTGGGCATCATCCATAGACCAGCTCCATTGTGATCCGTCCCCTAATTTGCGGCTATATAAGCCTTGCACCAAGACAGCAAATGTGATGACAGCAAAGAACAGACCTATTTTACCAATAATAGTTGCCACTCCATTCAGTTTAACCTGCAATGGAGTCTCATCATCTCCTCCTTCACTAAGAGTAGCCATCAGTTTACCCCACTGGGTTCTCATCCCAACAGTAGTGATAAGCATTTTACATGAGCCATCACGAACTTTGGTTCCAGAGAGGAGAAAAGGATTTTCAGCAGTTACATTGATGGGTTCACTCTCTCCTGTTAAACTTGATTCATCTATCAACAAAGAAAATCCAGAGAGGAAGAGTCCGTCAGCTGGTACCTGATCCCCAATAGCAAGATGAACAATATCACCAGGAAGTAAATCATATATTGATATTTTTTGTCTGTAGCCATTTCTAGTGACCTGAACTGTTATCTTTTTCTTCTCTTTATCTAAATCCTTAAACTGTAAAGACTGTCTATAATCGCTTGTAGCAGTAACAAATACAACCAGCAGGATACTTGCAACAATACCAAGTCCATCATGTGCACCCTTTGGCCATCCTTCAGTCATTATGCCAACAACCAAAGATACAAAAGCACAAACAGCAAGTATCATGAGGGTTGTATCCTGAAGAGCTTCCCATACAAAAATCCAGAAGCCCCTTGGTGGGCTCTCAATAAACTTATTGACTCCATATATTTCTTTTCGTCGGCTGAGCAAATCAGCAGAAGTACAAATACCATCAGTGGTTGATGTTGATAGCTTTTTCGCAATACCCTCAACCACACCATGAACTTTCAGCTTCCTTAAATTGTGGCCCTCGACTATTGATCCCAACTCATCAGCACATATTTGAAACCCGGCATCTTTCACTTCCTCTGGGACGGTGTAACTTACTCCTGAAAATATTCAGTTGAACATCAATTGAAGAGGAAAATTTAAATACTGGCAGCTGGTTTCACTAAAATATGCAATTTCGTACCTTGAATAAAGCTAAGTGCAGCTTGTGAAACCAGAACAGCAACTCTTAGTTTCTCCTACATTAGGTAAAATGCAGATTATACCCATTTTCAGAAATAAGAACAGATAAACAAGATTTCCGGAGTCAAAAAGTGCAATATAGTTCTTTCCTTATTTTAGAATAAACAATTACTTGAGCAAAACAGAGCGATACTACTTGAAATACTAGAAATTTACACCGACGAGATACTCAACTTCAATGATTTACTATAAAGTAAATGAGATAAAACTTGAAGAAAAAATGTGATCCTAACTTGTTAAGGAAAAGTAGGAAGTAAGAAGGCTGACAAGAAACTAGAACCAACACATTCTTTTAGAGACATTAGAGGAACTTCTACTCCAAACTATGTTTTCATTTTCAGGATTTGCTATCATTAAAGCTCCTTATAAGCTAAATACTTCTTCCGTTCACTTTTACTTGTCGCGTTTTGCTTTTGAAGGATTAAAATCACATGGATTTTGATCAACACTCTATGATGTATGTTTTCATCCTACTAATATGAAAAGAATTTAAACTTGTCGTATTTTTGGTATAGTTTTCACATATCTAAATTTTCATTTGAGCTATTGAACTGATCTGATTTAGTTTTAACTCCGAGTATTAGTTAAACTGATTCTGGAGAATCTCAATACGACAAATAAAAGTAAACACAGTGAGTATATACTACTTTCAACTATGAATCCTCTATATTCATTTTGCTCTATTTTGCTGCTTCAATGGAAACTAGAAAACGAAGTATCAGCATTAAAAAGTAGCATTCTCTGTAGATCCTAGAAGTTAGGGAGAGAAAATATCTCCGTCCCTGCTAAATATCTCCGTGCAAT
>JAPFFP010000080.1:22763724-22774352 GCA_026153255.1 Solanum medicagineum | reverse complement strand
TGCATAGTTTCATTTGAAGTTGTTACTTCATATACAGTATTTCATGCCTTACATGCTCAGTACATTATCTCGTACTGACGTCCCTTACGGGGGACCTGCATTTCATGTTGCAGGTAAAGGTGCTAGTAGATCTCCCCAGTAAAGTCCAGGACATCCAACTGTTGTTACCAAGCTCAAGGTTGTTCCGAAGCTTTGTGTGTGTCTAAAGCTTATGTGTTTGTATTGTGCAGTTAATTGAGGTGGGGCCTGTCCCGATCCTTATTCGATACTTTCTCTTAACTAGAGGCTTTGTAGACTATGTAAATTAAAGTGTGGTCATATCTCGTACTTTCGGCACCGTGGCCCCAATGGCTTGATCACATGCATTCCCTTTTGGCCGTGTCACTGTTTACTTGCATAAAAGCATGTTAAATTATAGAAATCCGTTATAAAATGTATAAAAAGTGCATAGATACAGGTTGGTTCTCCCGAGCCTTATCGACAACGGGTGCCGGTCCGCCCTAATGGGGCTTGGGGCGTGACATTGATATTTTAAAATAAAAGTTTTAATATTCCAAAACTATAACAAAATATTGATGGTACTATTTTTCATATCAATATGATAAATAGATATATCTTAAAATATTTATTAAAATCTATATAATTTAATCCTAAAAATAGAAACTATAATAATTAAAATAAGACAAGAAGTACTTTTATTGAAAATAGTCAACCAAAATTATTGCCATAAATGTTTTCGTATACTTGCAGTCAATTTACTTAAAAAATCGAACCGACCAATAAATCGAATCAATAAAAATGTTATTGATTTATTGTTATCGAATTATTGAATTTTTAATGGATTTGAAAAAAAAAAATTTGGGTTATTAGTTCGATATCGATTTTTACTATTGGATTATTGGGTAAACCGATAACCCAATAAGATTATAATAATTCACTATTTTACCCCTTCGTAAATATTAAATATTAGTAATTTAAAACTAATAGGATACTATCGTAATACTTTATCTATTTTAATCTTTATCGTACTTAAGCGATTTATTACCCACTCTAGTATTTATTCTTTAATCTTTACTCTTTCATACTTCATCTATTTTTATTAATGCAAATTTTTATTATCATCCTTATCGGATAAATCGAAAACCGAACAGTTAAGGACTTAAAACCGATAAATTAAAACTCGATAAAAATTATTTTATTGATTTGTTATTGGTTTAACATATTTAAAAATCGAAAATCGATAAACCAAACCGATAATGTATAAATCCAATCGAATCGCCTGATGCACACCCCTACTCAAAATATCTTTTATTTGAAAATATAATTACACTGAACTATTATATTAAACTATAAAAATGATCAAGTTATCTTAGCATGGTAATAAATAAATTTGTTCGTTTAAAGTTAATCATAATTCAAATAATTTTACGATCGATGTTGAGTAATTCTCTCATGACAGACGATGGACATTTGTATTGCTTGCCTCGGTGAAATAAATTATATACTTTCTCCTTTTACATATATTTAGTGATATACTCAGACATCAATTATTTACGAATGAGTATTATATCAATGCAATATTATATAATCAAGGATAATATGAAAGTTTTTAACATCTGTGGACTAAATGTATGTTATATAATTGGATGGAGAAATCATAAATTTATTTATTTAAAAATTAGTGATAACAAGTGGACACAAAGATACAGAGAACAAAAAAACGTAACGACATTGGCACGATAAAGACATGTATTAATTGTCAGAATCCCACTATAACTTATGTATAATTGTCATTATCACTATATGCTTCTAACTAAATGGCGTACTTATTTATTTTAAAATATTTCGATTGCACTTGCCTATAATTTAAGCAATCGTGTTTTATTATTTTATTTTTTTCGTTGTAAATATATAATATAAAAATATTTTACTTGATTTTTCTTTAATAAATTAAAGATTTTTTGAGGATCAATCGAAAATCTAAAATATAAAATTTGTTATTCCCTCCGTTCCATTTTATATGACACTCTTTCTTTTTTGGTTTTAGACTACAAGTTTCAAAAGTCTTTTTTTTTAAATACCGTGTCAAGTCAAAGAGTGTCAAATAAAATATTTTAGATCTGATTGGATACTTAGATTTTCTTACACGTGCTGATAGAGTGGACAATATATAATTTGGCCGCCCATAAGTTTCTTGTTTCTCTGTGTTTTTAAAATGTTGATTTTGATACATGATTTTCAAAGAGAAATTGAAAAATCAAATTACATTTAAGCAGGTCAATAAATCATTTATTTATTAATTTAACTTACTTTAATATTTTGAAGCTGAACTCCAAACGTTTATTTTATCACCCTATCAAAAATTATGTTTATAAAACATACTAGGATTGAAGTTTCATGAAACTATCGTAGAAGAGATGGAAAAGGAAGATACTTGAAAGATTAAGATCATTAATTATTTAAAAGTGCAGTTAATCACATAAACTACAACATTATGACCACTGAAAATTGGAAAAAGGTTGGCACTCACATGATAATTTCCATTGTTGAATTAATATTATGTTCGTTTTAATTTATTTATTTTACTTTACTTTTTCGTAAAAAAATGTGTCTTTTTGTTTTGCTAACTTTTAACATGATGTGTTTAGAAACTCACAACTAAGAACATTTTGGTGTATTTTATATATTTTTAATTTAAGAGCACAATATGTTTAAAAGTATTTTTTACAATCTTAAATCTCGTGAGAAGTCATAAAAGTCAGAGCTACGACTCTATGTATCGATCAATTCGATTCGATTTTGATTCATCGATGCAACTTAACGAATTGTAGACATTTTAAACTGTTATAGAATCGTTAAGATTTTGGTTTACGGTTATTGATTTATCGTTGAACGTTATCAATTTGGTTATCAGATTAACCATTAAGATTTCACACAATTTTTTATTAAAAAATATTTAGAAACCAGGTGACAAACTAAATGAGTCATGCACCTAAGTTGGCATGTTGCAACTTGCTTAAAAGTAAATACTATCAGATTGTAGAATAACTAAGAATTTGAGACATATAGAAATAAAAGTATGAAATTGTAAACTAATTCAAAGGACTTTATATACCAAATACATACATATAATTATTTAGATCACTGTCAGGTTATCGATTTACCCATTAAGAAAAAATCTGAAAACGTTAACAACCAATAACTTGATATTAAAAAAAATCAAAACCGTTATCAAAACCGCTAAACCACTAATCCATTTTCAATAAATAAATAATTTTTTTGTTTGAATTATCAATTTCTATTTAGTTTTTTAAACAACCCTATCAAGAGCTGCCTAGAGCCCGATATGGTACCAGAGGTCCGAAACAGGTGGGCCGTAGTTTTTCTCAAAAGAATCAACATAAACTGGGCCTGCGCCTAGGGGTGGCAATTAGCGCAGAGCAAGGCGGGTTAGGACGAGGCAAGCCTTAACCTATTAGTATTATGACCCACCCTTCCCTACTCCATTTAGCATCTTTGAAGTAAATTACCCTGCCCCGCCCTATTTCCAGTGCATTTGTCTTTGAAACAGGACTGCTACACCTGTTTGCATGGCCCTTTTAAATAGGAACTACAAAATATAATGAAAAGAACAACCTGCCACTAAAAAATCAAAGTGAGAAAACAACATATACTTCTCAACCTGATCTGGAAACAATATATACTAGTGTGTTTGCAGATTTACATGATCTGGAAACTGAGAAAATAAATAATCAACCTGCCACTAGCTGCTACACAAAACTGAGAAAACAATATTTACTTCTCAACTGAATAGATGGTAGTAATCTAGAACTCTGAGCATCATCAACATATGAATTATTGTTAATATATTTGTAGACATCGAAATTTTGTAAAACTTAATAAGATTAGTCCTATTTATCTCAAATATTCCATAGAGATCAAAATATAATAAATACGCCATTAACGGCCCTCGAATCATGGAGAAGAAATCTTATCAGAAAAGAATCAAGGGTAGAACGAATTTGTACTCACATTGTTATCAAATAAAATTACGTTTCTTCATATTTTATTTGTAATTGCAATTTATCTTTCTATCACTTTTAAAATTTATTGCAGACAAACTAGCACACCCAGTGGGACTACATCTACCCTTCATCCCTTCTCTCATAAATCAAGATCTGCAAATCTGAAGCCAGCAACGGTGGAAAAATGAGTACTTCAAGTCCTGCCTTTGAGTTTCATCAAGTCTAAACTCCGACAAGTCTTGAAGCAGGAAGCATTTCTAGACATAAAAAATTTGTGGGACTCTACAAGATGAGTCATATTTCAGTCAGGGTTTCTTGGAGGCTGCTCAACCCTAAAACCTAATTTATGCCTTTATAAAGGGTATTAAATTCGCTTGAAAAGACCTCTCGAATATACCATAGAGAGATCAAAATATATCATCATACGTCCGAGAAATACGCCACTAACGGCCCTCGAATCTTGGAGAAATCTTATGAGAGAAGAATCAAGGGAGTAAAAGATTTGTACTCATATTGTTATCAATAAAAATTCTTGTTTCTTCAATATTTTATTTGTAATTGCAATTTATCTTTCTATCACATTTAAAATTTATTGCAAACAATATCTATAGGTTAAGAGTAGCCAAAACTTGAAGAAATGACTCTGTTCTAGAGGCAACTCCAATCTATACTTTGGCCCTTCAACTTTAGCTGGTCTACATGATCTGGAAACCATGACGGCTTGTCCTCTGCAATGATACATTGTATTGTATTAGAATCAAAATGATGTATTAAACAATGCAACAGTTAATTAATCAACATCATGAAGTCAAATAAACTTGAGCAAGTTGTAACTAGCCATTATAAACAATGCAACAGTTTTTGTCTGATAAGTTTCCCACAATTGGGATATTACTAATTAAATTGAAAGGGATCCATTCATGAGGAGACAGTGATATGTATTCTAGTTCATCATACATCTTCCCTGAATCTTTAAGATAATGGAATTATAGCACTAGTTGAACTGTCGAAGAGATAAACAAATCTGAAGTCGGAAACTCAAAACCCACTGAAGTAATCTGAAATCTGAAGTTGGTTGAAGATGATTCATGGCTGTCGACTGAAGATGACGCTGCTTTGGCTAAGAGAATATTAGGCGTTCAATTTTTTTTTTTACCTTGAATATCGATCCATTTGAAATTTGGGAATTGGGCCTGTATATCCTGCCCTACCCTAACCCATAACAATTTTTCAAAAATAATAGTTTACCTTGCCCTCACCCAACCTGTCCTATTTAAATCATTCCCTATCCTACTTTATTAAGGGTATAATCCGCCCCGCCCTAATTGTCACCCCTAGCGCAAGGTGCGCTGCGCCTTACTTTAAAGCCCAATTACGTGTTGGATAGCAACAAAAATGGGCCTATGACCTACTTAGAGCCCGGTTAGGTGTTTGATAACAACACGGTGCTCTCAACAGGAAATAAAAAAAATCTTGTTCAAATTAAGTTAATCTCAATTATGAATTTTCTGCATCAATTAGGAACGATATTAATTTCAAATATTCAAAAGTTCGTTCCAATAAATCAAGGAATTAATTAAGCATAAATATACTATATAAAATTTATGTAGTGAGATTTCCCTAATATATAGGAGCACATGATCAGTGACAGGATCAACATATTCGTCAAGAGTGTTCATACTTTAAGAATATAGGTAGGTGATTTTTGTATCAAAGGTGTTCAACAATAATTGATATATATATATATCCAAATATTTATATTTAACCTATATATTCGAGAAAAAAAATTTGACGAAGGATGCTCATCTGACCACCCTTGAGGTGACTGTAGCTCCGCCCATGAAATACATTTTAACTTATTAGTAGTCAGCTTTTCGATCAATGTTAAGTGGGTGCTTAAATTTACTTATTTTAAATAGCTTTTCACTTTTAATTTAATTTTTCTTTGTTTAAAAAAAAATTAAAAAGATAAAAGGTATTTCACTAATATAGTATTATAGCAGTCATGTCTATATATATAACAATTCATTATAGCAATTATGAAATTTTTAGATGAACAGAACCTATATAACTCTCTCATAAGAAAATATTGGCAAGAAATAATGCCAAATAATGGGAGTGGATTGATGTAAATTATAAGGTCACGCGTGCATTGACTAATCTAATCAAACTCATTGCCTTTTAGAAACAATCATTACTTCTATGATTATTTACTTTCTTATCCTAATTCAGCTTAAGCTTTTGACTTTTCTATTTTTAATTAATAAGTACATTATTCTCCACCACTAAAACTTACTTTATCTGATTATTTCTCAAGCATTCTAATTCAGATTAGGATAAGATTCTTAAACATAAAAGCAACTTTGTCTGATTTTTTTTTAATCATACCAAGTTGTACGTCTTCTTAGATGCATGTACCAATGTATACTACATTTGGTCGTCGTTTGATCGGTGGAATAAGTATAATAATTTCAATATATTTTATGAAATTATTTTTGCTGCGTGTTTTGTTAATGAATATTATTTAGTTTTAGAATATTTTTTTCCTATCATGCACTTTTGTATAGTTAGTAATACGTATTTCATATAAAAAATGAGATAAAATAATTTTATAAAATATTCTAATTCATGAGATATTCTTATTTATTCCGTACAAATGACCTCTTAGGATGTTATATATACCCTCCAGATTCCTTTCTAAATTCTTGCTAGAAGTATATTGTTTTAGCTCTGAGTCATTTACTTTCTTGAGATATTAGCATATCTTGATTTTTTTTTTCTCAATTTAATATGTAAGAAAACATAATTTAACATGGCAACCACATTCTTGTCCAAGACATTATTATAATGCACTAATTTCAAAAGATAAAAAGTATTTTGACGACAAATGGTTGAGAATAGGAGGTATCAGGTTGGATCACTTGGAAATGAAAAAATTTATCGTTCCAAATATGAACTATGCAGCGAGTGAATAATTAAATTTAATTAAAATTTAATACAATAGTATCGAATATCGAATCATCATCATCAACTTATCCAGTAAAATCTCACAAGTGGAGCTGGGGGAGGAGGGATGTGGGAAGCGGGGAAAGATTAAATATACACAGACTTTATCACTACCTCATTCAGATACAGAGACAACTGGTTGGTGAATATGGAATTTATGCATGAGCTCCATTTCCTTATTCGCAAATTCAAATTTCAATTATTCCTCGTGTAAGAGTGTACAACATCATATGATTGAATCCCTTGACTAATTGGCCCTTGAAGATGAGAAACTTTTATTGATGGATGTGATGATGAGCTTTGCGCATGGAGCATTTGCCTCAAGCATTAAATCAACTAATCCTTCTAGTTAAAAAGTAAGTGTAATTTAAGGGTTCGTTTCTTGCTCGTTAGAGTTATACATGTATTGATAATATATACGAAATAATTATTTCATAAGCTTTATCACGCAAGATCAATTATATACTGATGATCAAACGTTGAACTAATTATGTTCGTTTTAATATGTGATCAGTAATTCACTTTAACGAGCCAGCCTACTAGCTAATAATATTATTCGTTCTGAACCTAGGCCCGCATAACTTTAAAATGTGTCAGTTGTAGATAAGACATGTTCACTTATATACCCATCATCTCTTTTGTGTTTTGGCCATATGGGACTTCTATCTAAAGAATGGTTGTGACATTCACTATCTATAACAAGCACCAAAACTACCCTTAACACTTAAAAAACTGGTTGACTCATCAAAAACATTTTAGATGGATTTTTTTTAATAGAAAGTCCCTTAATAGAGAGCCAATTTTAATGGGATGTTGAAATTTATGATTTTATGATAGTGTAGTTTATTTTATACATATTTCAATTAGATGTATTCATCATTTACTTATTGCTTATATAAAATTTTATTGAATATGTTATTATTGTTCGTATCAGTCTCAATCATATCTAATATCCCATGTTAAGTCAGCTTCCACCTTATCCAATTCATCTACATCAATATACGTATTATTAATGTAGCATATTGTGACATTTTTTTTTAATAAAAAATAAAGTAAGAGGAGAACCCACTCATGAATTGAGATAACTTGCGTGCATGCCACTAAAGAAAACATTTAACATTAAGATAATGATATTAATTATGAAATGATGTTTTTACTTTTTGTATCTATAAAACTTTCCATACTAGGATAAAAAAATTAACTGGAAACTGAAGATTAAAAAGGAAATAAAATGTAGTATTAAAAAATTAGAGGAAAAAAATAGTAAAATAAAAGGATCAATTTAGAGGTCGATGTGACGGCAATTATTGAAAGCCAATACATACATCATTTTTGTTTCTCAATTAAAATTTTCAATTAGAATAAATGAAATTAATTTAATATTTAAAACTAAAAAAATATTTTGAAAATTATATGAAAAATGTTATTCACAAGTTACAATCTTTTTCATTTTAATATAGTAAAAAAATATATCTTAATATACTAATCAAAATTTGTATAGTTTATATTTTGAGAAGCCAAATATAAGTAATTTAAATATCAGGAGTACTTCAATGATAAATTATAAATAATATTAAATTGGAATATTGCATGATTAAAATTGATTATTCTATAAAAATATACAATCAATGACATTTTTTTACCCTTTTCAGATGATAAAATCACTAAATGAATCAAACCTTATATAGGGGGAAAAGATAAACATATAATAAACCCCTTTATAATATAAACCAATTCAAGTTAGCCAAAGCTAACTCTAACAAAGCTAACTCATATTCAAGAAGGTTTAGGTGTCATTAGGCCTCAAAGTTTTTCGGAAAAAAAAAGTTAGAAAATGGGGTTCTGTCATAAAATTTGATAAATATATTTAAAGAATTTTAAGTTCTCGAATACTAAAAAAAATTAGTATTTGGAAATTGGAGATAGTATTTAGAAAGTTTTAAATATTTCAAAATTTTAATTTTATATTTTGTAAAAAGACTCTTCATTTATTTATTTCAACTAATATTTATGTATCTCCTCTAAAAATTAAAGTTAGAATTATAATTTGAATGATAAAATTGAGAAAAACAACAACTTGCTTTTAATGAATTATCATTTTAGTTGAATCAACGACAAGTTTGAGTATGTTTTTAAATGAAACATGTTTATTACAGAATGACAATTCAAACTTACTGATATTTTTAATAATAAATCATATTTTTTTGAAATAGTCAAATATTCTTAAAAGAATTTAAGACAAATAAATACATGATAAAACTTCATTCAAATTTGTTAAAAGTATTTGCCAATAATATTTAGAATTTTGAAGCCACACGCTAGTTTAAATTGCATGGTGTAGTTAAGGGGAGGTGATGCAATTGCTTACGGTATAAGCTAACATCGAAAATTCAAAAAAAAAAAAGGTATGTGGATAGTCCAATTTGGTGGAAGTAGATAAGGAACACGTGGCATCATAATTCACAACCAAACATAGAAGAAATAGTAGATAACTCCACTCAACAGGAAATTGTCCCTTTCCAACCACTCCCATTCAAAACACACACACATGTATGTATATACACTGATTTCGTTTATATGATTTACTTTGATTTGATATAAAATTTTAGTTTAAAATGAGAATGCAAATGTAAATCATTTTATTGAGAATAAGTTAAATATTTTAAAATTAAATTATTATTCTTTCCTTGATTAAACAAAAATGTGTTATATAAATTAATATTACTTACTAGCTTTCAAACAAAAAAAAAATTACTCTTATCTTTGTTTTTGTGATTCTAGTTTCTATGAACAAGAAAATAAATCACTCAATAGAACGCTAAGCTGTCTTGGGTAGTTGATTCGAATTATGCGGGTTTATATTATAGTTATGAGAAAATTTATATATTTTATTGTCTTATTTTGTATGGCATTGTTTGATTTAGCATATTGTTTTAAGAAAAAATAAAGATTTTTTAAATTTGTGATTTAAAATAGTCTTTAGATATTACATATTTGTATGCTTATAAAATAATTCATTGAGGGTAAAAAAAGAATTATAGAGTTGAAATGTTTTAAATTATAGTAAGGTTACATTTCTCCAGGAATGAACTAAAAAGAATGTATCACATAAAATGAGATAGAAGGAATATTATTTTATACAAAAATTTGTTATTCGAAATTTAATTATTCCACCTTCTAGCTAAAATTAAATAATACATAAATTCTTACATAACTTATCCATCTGTCAATTATACGAATTCCTAAATTATAATTAAAATATCATATTAATTTTATACCTGAATACTCTACGTTTTAATCAACTACCAAACACTATACTATTAATTTATTCTGCAACATTGAATACCCTTCTAACTCGTTTTCAAATCTAAATACCAAACTACTATAAAGGGGATTAGAGTGCACATTTGAAAAGGTTCTTAATTCTCACTGTTACCATATCTAACATTTTTTTCCCAATAAAAGGTAGAACAACTTAATAATAATAATAATAATTTTTTTTGAAAAAGGTAGAACAACTTAATAATTATCTTTTTTTTAAAAAAAAAAAAAGGTAGAACAACTTAATTTACTATTGGTCAAGAATTTATGAATAAA
>JAPFFP010000080.1:22736214-22746339 GCA_026153255.1 Solanum medicagineum | reverse complement strand
TAATCTTAGCCCTATACACACAAGCGATGAGTTCGATCATAAAAAATCCAGAAAGTTAGGAACGAGAAACTTTATGCTCAACCACTTGGTCATTGGGTTTGTTGAAGAATGAAAAAAGTCTAACAAATGAAATGGGTGGACTCTTTACAAGGCTTGGACAATCCTCCAAAAAAAGTTTAACTTTCGGAGTATGAGTTAGGCCTAAGACCTAATTTTACATGTTGTCAGAGCAGGACCAAGCACTGGTTGTGAGATGAGGTGCTGAAGAATGAAAAAGAGATGATTAATGAGATGAGTGGATTCTTTATAAGGTAAGCTTTTAAGACCTAATTTTACGGGTTTAATCTAATACAATAAACTTTATGCCTACTTAAGCAACTAAATTAAATTATTTATACGCTCACCTATACCACTTACTTCATCTCTAAATAATTGTACTATATTTTACTCTTTTATTTATGTTATGGTCTTCTCTTTTTCCTTTTCTTAATCATTAGGAAACAGGTAGAAGGGTGTACTTTTGGTATAAAAGAAAGAGTCAGCCTTGTTACATTTCATTATATAAAAAATATATGTGCGAGAGAAAAAGTTAGAAGTTTATATAAATGTTTCTTAATTTGGTCACTAACCGAGTGGCCAAGAGAGGGACAGGTAATAGGACTAGAATTAGAACTTCTAGATTGGAACATTAATCAAAATTAAGAATATTTAGAAAGAGCATATAAATGAACGAAACTTGACCAAAATTTCTTCCCTAAAAAGCTATAGACAAATAAAAGGGCAGACATTGGTCAGAAACGATTACTTCATCCACCTAACAGTAAAGATATGTCCACGTTCAATTCCACAAGACCAATAATTTCTATTAGTGCTAAGCTGACTTAAATAGTTTAAGTTTAACCAATTAGTGACTAATTACATAATTTAATGGACTAATTTCTCTGGTCACTCAACTAAGAGACCAATTGAATTCACTTTTAACTTATGAGTTATAGATCAAACCATAAGTTATAACTTTTAACTTATGACTTTTGGTTTATTCTTGTTACTTCGTCTTAAAAATTAATGCTTATAAACACTTTTAATTTTACTCAACCACTTCAAAACTACTCAAAAGTTATTTTTACTTAAAAATACTTAAAATAAGTCAATCCGAACAGACACTAACACTTTCCCTTTATCAATTAATTTATGTGACATCTTTTGAATTTTAAAATCCTAACAAGTTTTTCTCAACCATAATTTTCATATATTTTAGTAAGTATTTTGTATTTTGAATTATTATGATTTATAATACATAATTTTGAAATACGTAAATTTTATATTTAAAAATTTAAATATTGCATCATCGAGTTCAAGTTGTAATTAAATTGTATAAACTTTGAACGTTCAAATTATGCCACATAAATTATAATTGCAAAAAAATCATATTTCTTCTAGATTCTAATTTTCTTCTATAAAATAAAAGAAAAGACTTTAGTTAAGTAATTATTTAAAAATTTCATGCCAATGTTAGCGAATGCTTTAACATTTTTGGCAATCAATTAACAATTAACAATATCTTAATCTTGAGCTAGTTAAAGATATGTATGAATTCTCGATATTCGTTTTTGATATACTCGAATCTACGCAATATAAAATAGACTCTTTTTTAATCTTTATTTTAAGAAAATGATTTTTTGTTTTTTTTACCTTTCGTTTGGCGCGGCTGGTTCCGGACTGTGACAAAGCAACGAGGGGAGGAATGGCTCCTTCGCGAGCCACCATAGTACGGTACACCACGCTATCCTCACATAGCTGTAATAGAATCGTAACGGCAATTTCCTTCTGCCGTTGAGTTCCGACCTCTACAATCTCCACCAACACCGGAATTCCACCTTCGTCCACAAGCGCCGGCCTTGCCTCCGCCACTGATATCAATTCGCTCACCACGAACGCCGATTTGTCCACCATGTTTGAACTGAAATCCGCCATTAATTCAACCAAAGGCTTCATCACGCCAGCTTGTACTGCTCTGACTTTGTTCTCTTTCACGGAACATAGAGAGTACAGAGCAGTTGATGCGTCCTTTTTACCGCGGAAGTTTCCAGTTTCTAGAAGGTTCACTAGCGGCGGTATTGCACCTGATCGACCGATTGCGACTTTGTTCTCCTCAACTTGCGATAGCCGGAGAAGAGCGCAAGCGGCGTTCTCTCTGGCTGTTGAGGTTCCAACTTTAAGCGCTCGAACTAGTGGTTTAATTGCTCCTGATGCAGCGATAAGCTCCTTATTCTCATCGCAAAGAGACAAATTGAGAATTGCCGTAACGCCGTTTTCCTGAAGTTGAGGATCGGTGGAGGAGATTAGCGAAATCAACGGTTTGATTGCTCCAGCTCGAGCTATTTTGATACGATTTTCCGGTTTATTCTTCGCGAGGAGTCTAATTTCTATCACCGCTTGCTTTTGCTCATCGATTGAACTAGACTCGAGATCGGAGACGAGTTGCTGGATCAATTCATCAGAATTTTCCGAAGCACAAGCCAAAAACAACCTCCGGCTTTCTGAAGAAGCGGTTGGAAACTCACCGGATCTATCACTGTTGCAATCGCTGAAAGCTGAAGAACTTCCATTGATACTGAGATTGGTGAAGGTCCGTCCCATATATGTGAAATTCGATTGAACTTCAGTCTCCATCGTCGGAGATTATGCTTTCACTTTATCAACTATCCGTCGCCGTTCGATAATTCCGGCGGTATGTGGGGAATAAAATGAGCGTCTTAAAACGACAGCGTTTTGGTGAGTGAAAGAGAGAAAGGAGTTATGTTTTTGGGTCAATGGGAAGAGGAAGAATATAAAAGAGTGGGGATTAGAGCGTTGTAGGAAGAGCAGACACGTGGTTGACCGTACTGAATCGCAGTCCCTTAGCACGTGTGAATGTTTTCTTTTAAAGCGTGCCTCGAATGTGCCCATTTCTAATAGTTTTTTGCTTAATTTAATTTTTTAAAAATCTTTTTTCCTCTTCTTTTCTTGACCTTTTTTCTTGGCAAAATTTTTAAATTTCTTTATTTGAAAAGTGCTTTTGAAAATATTTTTGTGAGAACAATTAATATTTGGCTAATAAATTTTATAATTAGTGTTCGATCAAATTTTTTGAAAAATTATTTCTAAAAATTTATTTGAATGAGCTGGTAAATTATGGCACGTGCTAGTTAGGAATCCTATTGTAGCTTATTTTTAACATTAAAAATAAGTGCATAATATAATTCGTCATTTTATTCTGACATCATAAAAGTATTTAAAATAAGTCAATTTAAATAAGTTTAAGGTATATTTTTTTCAAAAATATTTTTGAAGGAAATCTATCATTTTTAACATCTAAATTATATTCTGATTACTTTATAGGCATATTTATTTTTCAGGGGAATCTTATTAGCTTGACTTCATGAACTTTCACCTTATTGGTGAGGAGTTCAATTCCTTACATTGTAATTTTGTCTCCATTTTTTCTTTCGCTACCCCCAAATTTTTTTTTAAAAAATAGACACACTTATTTTTCTAAAAAATTAATCAAACGTCTTATTTTTTACAACAGTTTTTTTTTGAAAAAACAATTTTATAATCTTCCAAAAACTTACGCTAGTCTATTCCTACATTCTCTATCACATTTTGCCCTATATATGTGGTCATCGAAATTTACAATACTCTATGAAATTGCCTTGAAAAATTAGACAACTCAATTTTAATCATAGTGTTGCATGGTTTAATAAATGTTTGTTGGTACAAGATATATTCGAATGTTTTTCATTTTCTTTTTTAATTGAATACCGATTATTATAAAATATTATTTGTTTTTGATAAAATTTAAAATGTTTCTCAAAAGAGTCTTATAATACTAAACATTAATATTACGACATTTTATATATACGTCATTCCTTTATTTTATTTTTTAGTCATTATTGACATTTTTTTTTTGGTATACGTTTCTAAACCAAGAAAAGTTTTTACATTTCCGCATACAAACAAAGATATTACTGAGATAACTTTCTCGTTATTATTTGATTTGGTCGAAAAGAGTTTGTCCTCATAATAAATTTTTTCCTATTTCGCAAGTATAGATAAAAATCTCCTAATTGAGAAGAAAAAAAAAACCATTGAATTTCTAATAAGCTGCCATAGAGAAGCATTCAAGCATTGAAATATTTATCTACAAGTTCTAGATATCAAAATAAATATTAATAAAACTATTTTGATGAAACTATAAATAAGGAATCTTTGTTTTTATTGATACTTCAGGTATCATCTTTGAGTTTCATCAACCAAACTCGTCGATGAGTTTGAAGTAGCAGTCATTTGTAGATATAGAAATTTTTGGAATTATACGAAACTAGCCCAATTCTGTTTGGGTGCTTAAAGACTATTCTACTTTAAATTTTAGTTTACCCCATATAAAAATATCATATTTTCTTGAAAAGACATCTATTGAAAGATTCATAAAGAGATTAATACATCATATCATGCCTTTGTCAAAGCAATTGCTTGACATTTCTAGTGATAAAAAACTTTTGCAAGGATGTTTAAGTCATCTCGTATTCGACAAATACACTATTAATAATCTTCGAATTAATATTGAAGTAAATTTAGAGAGAAGAATCAAAATATAAACAAAATTGTACTTACAAATACTCATTAATAAAATTTTTATTTAATTATATATTATTTGTGATTACAAATATTATCTAAATATATTCATTTATGACATATTATCTAAGTATATTCATTTATGACCATCAAATCATTCTTATTTATTTCATGCATCTCCAAAGTTATGAATAAAAATAATAAACCGTCTCCAAATATCTATTTTAATTAAAACAGACTATTAAGTGAAATGTGTGCATATAAAAATAAACAAATATTAGTCAGATGATATTATGAGATATATGGAGATTCCCTTTTTATGCCTATAATAAGTGTTTGGTAACAGAGAAAATAATTAAAAAGAAAGAGTTTATTTTGTACTAATTCTTTATTTCCTTAAAATATTTTTTCTGAGCTTTTTTATTAAATAATGATTTAGTACTTTTCATGCATACGTGGCATATAATTATGATGATAAAAAATTTCTTTTCTTTTCTTTTTAAAAAGGTTGTACCTAACCTATGATTATGAAGTAGTTAAATGATCTTTTATCAACCAACAAGCAGTTTCCTTGTCTCTTGCTCTTTTTTTCTCAAAACTATTTTATTCTTAATTAATTATGATAAATTTAATTAATGTGATTTGTATAAATATTAATTTAACTATTGTTTTTCCTCTTCACTATTGAAATGCGACTCTTACATAATTTGTTGTGACAACTACAACCGTGTTACGGTAGATAAGAGAAAGAGAGAGATTTGTTATTGACCTTATCAAAGTCTAACTTTAAGTTAATTGGATGATAATTAAATTAAGTGGGCATTATACTTCTCCTTTTTAATTTGTATATATCTAATTCTAATTTCCTTTTTTACTATATACAGTGTTAGTAAAATATAAATTATGGCTAGTAAATCAAGGAACACGCTTGGTTGATACATTGGGCAAAGATGGTTTAGACTTTGGTCTATAAAAGTTTGTCCTTTTTTAATAAATAAATAAATTTCAGCCATCCAATATCCATTTAGGTTCACTGTGTAAATGCAACACTTTATTTCTTAATCAAACTCACCATATAAGCGTTATGTTCGATCATGACTCTAACTCGTGTTACCGCAGTTCTCTTGTGGGCCTTATCAGACAGGTGTAGTATGTTGCTCATGGGAATCGAACCCATGGCCTTGGCTCTTAACTAAATCTATCAAAAGTTAGGATCAAGCTCTTATCATTATGTCAAAAGTTATAGCGTAATTTTATTTCTTAACTAAATCTACCATTCAAGTGTCATGTTTGATCACAACTTCAATCCGTACTATCCCATTCTCCTCATAAGTCTTGCTGTAGACAGGATGTTCGCATTATCCGGCTGAAAATATATTAATTATAGTCAACAGGACCAGTGGGGAAGTATTTGTGGTACAAGTATTTATATGGACCACTTCATATTCTATATTAGAGACTGCCACGTGGCTGCACATGAAGCTCATGCTAATGTATGTTTACATGTGAACAAATTATGGACTAAATTTTTAGGCTTATATTTTGGAGATATTAATGTCTTTCTAAGTTGGTTCTTTTTAGTGGGTACCATTATTTTAAAAAAGGAAAAAGGAAAACCCAAAAATGGAAAAAGAGAAAAAGAGAGAAGTAGTGGCCAAACACGATTACATATTTTATTTGGTATTAAAAATACTAATTATATATAAGTGACAATAAATTACTACTCATATTTATTGTTATGATGGAATTACAACAATAAATAGGAAAGAAAAGATTTGATTAATCTCGACTACTTACATCATTCTCCATCCAGAGTTTGTTTGACATAAAAAAAATGTTTTTAAATTTTTTTGTATTTAATAAAATATTTTTATTTATGAAAATAAAGTTTATTTATTAGAAAAATAATTTTTCAGTAGTAGCTAAAATAGAAAAAATAAAATTCGTAAGCGACCTTTTGTTGTTTTCCCATCCCAACACTCCATCCTCGCAATTCCCTCCCAATATCGTCGTGCTAGCGAAAAAATATTTGCGATTGAATTTGCTGTTTTGCCAATTGGTAAAAGGACTAATGATATTTGAAAGATAATAGATAAAGAGGAAATTGTCTTTTATTGGGAGTTTGAAGACAAATTCAAATCATAATTAATATTTGTCATTTGATTGAGCACCACGTGATCTGTTTGCAGCTAGTTTAATCAACCCCAAATCACCTTCACCCCTCATCTTCGATCCCTCCACGACTCCACCTCTACTCTACCCCTACTTCACCCTCATATATTTGTCTTATAAATTAAATTACTATCCTTTATTAACATTTATGATGTAACAAATACTAAAAATTAAATAAGAAAATCACTTATACTTTTCACGGAAATACGTTCTTTCATCCCAAACACACCCTTGATCATCCAATTTTTGGTTAATACTTTTTATTTTATTTTACGATTTATGTCGCAATAATATCAATTGTTTTATATTATGTGATTACTAAATTTATGCAATAATATAGTATATATATGAAATGAAATAGTCTACAACACCGAGTGAAGAAATATATTTATAGGTCATTTTCGAATAGCTGGTTCAAATAACATGTACACAAAAAAATTTATGCAATACTATAGTATATATTTACTTTGTTAGAACTCTTGCATCTTGAAGTGATCAAAGATGTTTGGTAGGAAGCAAGAGTGAGGAAAAGAGAAGGAAAAATAATTAAGAAACACACATTGAATTTTTTTTTTATATTGGTATAACAGAGCGGTGAAATCTGAATTCGATTAAATTCAGATTCCGTTAATTTTTTTTATATTGGATACATATTTACTAAAGATGACTTCACATTCAAAATGAATAATGACGAAGAGATTTTCAACAAAGACTTGTGCAAAAGTTATTGAGTTTAGGAGAATCTGCTCTCACTATTCTAGATTTCCCACGATAACGTATAAATTAAAGCGCAAAACATCAAAGCTTTTATTAAGGATGAAGGACACAGGGAGTATATATTTGCCTTGAACACCATCCTTGTTGGTCGCATACACATTGAGTTCATATTGCTTAAAAAAAAAAACCTTAGAAATTTGTTCATGGTTAAAAAAATCATTAAAAAAAAAGGATTTCATTCAAATATTGATATTTCACCTCTGCTAAAATATTTGAGTCGAGGGTATTCTGAAAACAACCTCACTATCTCTATGAGATAGTAATAAAATCTACGTACACTTTATCCTTTTTAAACCCTACTCGTAAATTTTCAATGAATATGTTATTGTCGTTGTCGATATTTCACCTCTAACTACGACCCATTCATTCATTTCTCAACAATATCTACAAAATTGCCTTCAACCTGCATTACTTCCTTCTAGTTCGAACCAAAGACCCCTAAATTAAGGACCACAAAAGATTTCAGTATCTATCAAAATTTTATTTAATTAGGATGGGGGAGAGTAACAAAGATTTCAGTCTTTTTTTTCTGCTCTATTTTAATTGTCTTGAAAGTGACAAAGTGCAAATGTCATGAACTAAGTATACATTGTGACAGTTGAGTTGGGTTAAATTAAAGTATACAAAATATTGAATTTTGTCATTTAGTAGGGAGAAACGTCATTTCTGAAATTTGAGGTAATTTTATAAAGAATCGAAAAAGTTCAAAAATTTGAAATTCTTAATATGTTTTGGGTGCCGTTTGGCCCCAAAAATTTTGGAAAAAAACTCTGGGAAAGTAGCATTTGTCCATGAAACTTGACAAATATATTTGAAGAATTGAGAATTTCCAAGTACTACCAAAAAAACTAGTATTTGAGAACTTATGATGGTATTTGAAAATAAATATTTAAAAATTACCCCAAACTTTTATATTTTACCTATCTCATCCGAAAAAGTCTGAATTATAATTTGAGTGACAAGATTGAGGAAACAAAGGAATAATTTGCTTTTAATAGATTATAATTCCAATTAAATCAATAACAGCTTTGAATATGTTATAAAGTTATTTTTTAACGAAATATGTGCATTATAAAATGATATACAAACTTATTTATGTTTTTAATAATTTATATGGGTATGAATCATATTCTTGAAATAATCAAGTATTCTTGAGAAAATTTGGGGCCAAACGCATGGTGAAACTTCACCAAAACTTGTCAAAAATATTTTTCAAGAAAAGCTTGCGAAGAATATTTGGAAATTCAGGGCCAAGCACTAGCTTGATCCAAATTTTCAATTGAAAAGTGTTAAAAAAAATGTTTGGGTAATTTTACAAAGTTGGAACTAAAAGATAATAACATAGATAAGTTTTATCTCAAACAATAATAAATATAAATGAGTCAAACTTTTAACCAATAACATAAATAAATTATTTTTAAAATTTGATGACATATTTAAGTTAAAATAATATAGATTGAAATTTGATGGATGGATGTTGAGTATTGGATGCACTTGAAGTTGTCTTAAAGACATGATGGGGCATTATCCATATGGATCTCCCAAAATTTCAACACAAGATCTTAACTTGGGCTAATTTTTAACGAAGTTGTAGATATATTGTGGACCAGAAAGCAAAGAGATGACTAGTCCCTCTCACATTCCATTTGTAGATAAATCGATGTTCAAAATAATTTTTTTTTCTTTATTTGATTTAAAATAGAACTTTCATTTTTAAGTTTATTAAAGTAAAAAAGAATTTATGAAAAATTAAACTATAAAAGATATAAGAATTAGTCAATAAAAATTATATCATATAGTGTAATTTTTCAATAGAAATATAGGAAGTATCATAAAAATAAGGAGGGAAGGTTATAATATTATTATATACAGTGTATTAAAAATAATATAAATATTCGAAGTGAGATATAAAAGAATTTTCTTGTCATTTATCCTTTTATCCTAGGATAAGTTATCTCGGGATTAGTATACCACCAAATAGAATGGATAACTTATCCTGATACTATTTATTAGTCGCGGGATAAGTTATCCCGAATTAGCCAATCAAAGAATAATTTAAAAACCACTATAATTTTATCCTGGAATAAATTACATTTATCCTTCACACCAAACGACCTCTTAGTTCAACCTTCATTGTAAAACTAACAAATAATTTTATGGTTTTATGTGTCACACTCCGATGTTATGAATGGGTTGAGATCAGTTAAGCAGCCCAATATCATATTAAGGGGCTATGTGTGGATCCAAATTATCTTCTTACAATCTTGAACTCTTCACCAACGTGATCCACCACCAGATAATAAATAGAAAAAATTATGCGAATAAGCAAACATGTAATGTTAATTATTTAATATAATTATAATTTGAATTAATTATGATTTGTGGTAAATATCTATATTTAATTACATTTAATTTTATATAATTCACACGATTTATACAAACATTGTGTCCAATTATACAAAAGTTGTGTGTGAATCAAATTGTATAGCTAAATATACAAGCACTGTGAATTGTATAACGAATCATACAAATGTTGTTCGTGAATTGTATAGTTAAATA
>JAPFFP010000080.1:22690633-22710399 GCA_026153255.1 Solanum medicagineum | reverse complement strand
GAACAAATGGGATAGAAAAGTGCTGTAAATGTGCATTTCATTAGTAATTAGCCACTTCGATAAATAGAAAAATATATTGACCCAACTGCTCTCTTTATTTTAGTGAATTATATGTCCAGCAAGGACTTAAAAAAAACCTCCTGGTTACTATCTTTGATTTTTTGAATAAAAACAAAAAACCAAGAAGGAAGCAGGTAAATAAAATCAATTTTATGAAATTAATTAATTGCTAGAAGTTACTTAATTATTATTAAGGGATGGTTACGATTTTGTCAAAATTGCGTTCTTTCAATATATTATAATAATCCCTCCACTAAACACTCAAACTCTTTTGTTTATTCAACATTTCGAATGATTTCAATGAAGTAATTGAAAGAAACATTGTTGATATTCTGATATATGTAAAATGACAACCACATTGTTTAAACAATTCTATAATGTTTGCGTAATTAAATTCATATGTGGGTTTTGAAAAGACAGTAAGAAAACTAAAACGGTTCTTGTGCAAGAATGACACTCACAAATCAAGATATACATCTAAAACATTTGTCAATTATCTTACCTGGTAAGAATCAAAAAGATATATTTGTTCAGTGTTAATGTCATAATTTTTGTGTCGTGCATGTTTGAGTATTACTTTCTAAGATTTGGATATCTCTTCCAACAGAAAATAAATACACTGGTCGTCTAACCATTAATAAAATGGGCGAATATTATAAAATACCAAAATTCAAATTCCAGGAGAAACATAATACAAGAAAATAGTTAATGTAAACAAATTATCTTGAACATCATCATTACAGATCGAAACCAATGGAAAACAACTTTATAAGGAGTAATATTCTTGGAGAAAGAACTGAAATTTCTAAAATTAGCTGATTTACACTCAAGAAAATTAAGACATCTAATTATTTAATTTGTCAATGTGAGAGATCAAGAATCAGCTTAGGTAAGAAATGAAGAAAAACAATTTTATTGAACACCAAATAGAAACAGTACAATTCAACTCTGTTGAACCAGCATAGCTTGTTATCTCCAAACTTGTGCGACAACAAAAATACACCCACAAATGGAATATGATAAAGATAGTGTGTACGCAAATCTTATCTCTGTCTTGGGAGGAAGGAAGGTTGTTTTCATATTTTTGAATATCAGCAACAATATATCCGATGCAATTCCACAAATAGAGTCTCAGAAAGATAATATGTACGCAGTCGTTACTCTTATCTTGAAAGTTAAGGTTGGAGGTTGTTTCCGTGTTTCTAATTTTGTGCAACAACAACAACAATATACTCACTGCAGTTTCATTAGTGGAACCTGATAAGGATAGTGAACACATAGGTCTTACCCTTATCTTGGAAGGTAGAGAGTCTGTTTCTATATTTCTAAAACTTCTAATTTACAAGAACATGTCAAAAGAGTGACGAAATTTTCTAGTTCAACTCAAACAAAACAACATGTACAAATTCAGCAAAAGAATTTACAACACCCAAAAACGTAAGAATTTTCAAGAAGAGAATTCACAAGATAAAGATAATTTATGACCAACTTTTCCTATGATCATGTTTACCACTTGGTCCATTCATAACACTTGTTGGAGAATTTGGCTCTTCTCTAACAACACTCTTTTCACTAAATCTTCTCATATAATCCTTCTTCCTTTTTGGTTTTCTTGTAGTTGTACTTGATCTTGAATTCCCTTCTCTAATTATAGGAATCAAATACCATCCAATTGAAGTACACATTATTGCAAATGACCTTCCATAAATAGCCAAAAATATCAATATCAATATTATAGTCATGGGCAAATAAAACTTTGGCCGCCTCAAATTTTGCCACTTCATCCAATTAGAGTCACTCTTTTTTATTACCCTCTTCTCGTCGGGCTCAGCTTTTCCTTCTTGACAATCTTCGTATACTTCACGAGTCCTTTGCTTCTCCGGGGACTCTAAATTCATTGGTGACGATTTCTTGTCCTTCAACTTGACTATAATGGGCTTAGCATCATTGGAATTCGAATAAACAAAACGTACCAAAGAGATATCGTCAGGGGCAATTTGGGAATAAATCTTCTGTTTTTTGTCTTCAAGATCAGCTAAAAGAGCAGAAAACTTGTCAAGTCCCCTGTCTGAATATGGATTATTTTTGTTGCTAGACCTTATTCTTAACAAACTTTTTTTTGATCTTTTGGGAGTTGAACATGGGCTAAAAACCTCCATATCATCACCATCTTGATGATGAAAAGATCCACAAATAAATGGATTAACCATATGGACTACTAATAATACAATTTTTTTGAGAGAGTGAAGAATATTTGTGTTTCAAAGGAACCAAAAAAAAAGGGGGGATGAAATGAGCTTATTTAAGGGGTATGTTTGGGAGACCAAATATAAGTGGGATTTAGGGAATGGTCAAATCAAAAATAGGGGACTTTTGAATAAATTTTTAATTCTAAAATTGTAAAGTCTATAGAAGCTTCTTTGGGGACATCGATGATGTTTGACTTTCCTAATTCTTGTTAAAGAGGTTACTAATAATCTGCAAGGAAATTATCATTATTATATAATATATACTGTATTGAATTGGTCCAGATCTGCTATATTAATATTATATATGATGTATTGCTGTGAATTTAAAATTTATAGTGTTTGAAATTTTAATTGTTAAATTTTAAATTATTCTCTTTGTCCTAATTGGGAGATTCTTTAGAAGAATTTTGGAGATTAGTGGTGTGTTTATGATGCATCCAGGAAGATTAAAGACATGTATGATAGAGTCAAGATTCAATAAGTATAACGAAAGAAGACTTAGCTTGGAGCATGTTGTAGTTGTGATGAGGTTGCATCAGATATTAATATTAATTTTTATCTTATTTTTATTTGTCTTAGTGACAAATTAATTGACATGGGACGAATCCAAGATGATGTTCTACGATGTATACTAGTTGCTAAGGACATAGTCTTGAATCTTGATTGATGATATTTGTGCCAGAGTTAATATTAAGTTGGAGGTTTAAAAACAAACTTTGGAGTCTAATTAAAGGGTTCAAGCGGATAAAAAGAAGAATATTTAAAGTTCAAATCCAATGACACGACCTTTGAGTCTAGAGAGGAAGTCAGGTTCGATAATTTGGTCTTTCAAAAGAAAGAAAGTTTCAAATATCTTGAGTCTACTATCCAAGGCAATAGAGAAATTAATTAATTAGGATGCCATACATCATATTAGTGCAGGATAGATAAAATGATGGCTCACATTCAGAGTCCTGTGTAATAAGATACATCGCAAAAATATAAAGTTAAGTTTTACACGGTGGTAGTTAGATCGATTATATTGTTTGGACCAGAAAGTCTACTGAAATAATATCTCTATCTTCTAAGGTAGAGGTAAAGTATGCGTACACTCTACCTCTCACCAAACCCCACTTGTAGAATTATACTGACTACTGAGTATGTTGATTCTTTGTCCTAATTCATGCGACACTTATCATTTTTTTATATTCAAACTATGTAAACTTTGACTGACATTTTATAATGTATCCTTTATTATATTGACATGATAAAAAATTACAACTTAGACAATTTTTCTCTTATGATTTTAAATATTTAAATTTTAATTTCTAAATATTAAGTTGATTTACTTCAATAAAGTTTGAAATATTAATCAAATTAACTTTTGAAAACAAAAAATAATACACAAATTAAAACGGATAATTTATAAATATTCAGTAAATGTCTTAAAAGCAAAATATAAAATTAAAACTAAATTATTAAGTTCGATAAATTCATAAACTAAGCAGTTATAAAATTAAATATTTCCGTCAAGCAATTTAATGTTGCTTCTGGATAGTCCTTATAATAATAAAACCTATCCAAAGTAGTACAGCCACAGGTGGGGAGCCTAAATGGTACTAATTAAATGAGGTTAGTTTTTATAAATATAAGAAGAAAAAAAAGATACTATCTGATTTCCCCTATCATTATCACGATATCTATTTTAAAGTTTAATTAATCTAACTTGTATTAGCTTTAAAAAGTTACATATGAAGGTTAAAATATTTTTTTACTAAAAAGGAGTTCGATCTATTCTTAAACTTCTTCCTTTTCTTGCGTTAAAATGTTTATAGGTTGCTACACTAGTCACATTTAAAAGAAAATTTTCATAAATACTCTATGCTTGAAATTTAATATGGTCAAATAGCTATATTTTACATAATTACACGGCAGAATCTCGATTATGTGACCTAGAGGGGAGGAGGGAGGTGAGCCAGATCGAGAGCGGGAGGAGAGAGACGAACTATATATGTATGTTTGTCAAATTGTATGTGTATATCTGTCAAATCATTATATATGTATAATTAATATACATATGTATTTGTATATCTGGCAAGCGAGATTGGGAAAAGGAGGAGAGACGAGCGAGAGAGGGCAAAGAGTGGAGAGAGGCAAATTGTATATGTATATCTGATAAATTGACTACGTATATCTTTCAAAATAATTGTATATATGCACCTGGTATACATATGTAATTGTATATCTGACAAGAAATTGCAAAGAGAGATGAGAGAGAGTAAGAGATGAGAGAGAAAATAGCAACAAAACCTAACCATAACTATAAATTATAATTTTTTTTCAAACTATAGTTATATAATGTAAATACATATCATATGTTTGCCTAATTACGTTATTTTTTCAGTCTCAAATTATTATTATTTTGTTTTGTTTCCCGTCGGTTTTCAGTGCCCACATTGGAGCCCGACAAAATCCGGATTCGTGCCAGAAGTTTCATATTGGGGCCGGGTAAAGCACGAAACCTATGGTTAAGGATGAAGGAGTACTTACCACTCCATCACAACTCTTGTTGGTGCTATTCAAATTATGAGTATACAATATAATGACTTATTCAAAATCAAATCTTTACAATTATTTATAATTTTATAATATATATACATATATACACAAGTATTTATTTCCTCTCATAGAATTCTATATATAGTCTATACTTAAAAAAGACAAAAAATTTCACATAAAAGAGTGTGGTATTGGAGTAGTTAATTGACTAGTATTTACAAAAATATTTACTCATTTTAGGATATATATAATAATTCAACTTATTCAAACATTATCCAGAAAAATTTAAAAACAAACAAACAAACAATGAATTGTTTAACTTATCCTTGAATATTTGGCTTCAATCAAACGGCACTCCAGATTATAATGAAATTAATAAAACACATGATAAAGAAAATTCCTCAAATTGAAAATACAAAGTACAAATTGACATTCGAAATATTTATTACTATTATTTAAGTTTGATTTTTTCTCCTTAATTTGGACCCTTATATCACCCTAACGGCTTACTTTGCATTTTCTCTAGAAAGAGTGTTTTATAGAGAAAATTGTTTTTTATGATTACTTAAGAATTTTTTTTTTAAATGACTTTTTTTAAAGATTTTTTTTACATGTAAAAAAGAAATAAAACAAAACAAACTGGTATAAAGGACATCTATAGTAGAATTTGAAATGATTTTTATTTTTAGGTGTATTTATATTTTTATAAGAACGTGACCTTAGATGAAAAGAAATTCAGGTCACGTATCAGGGTAGAAGGTTAGTAGACTAGTAGTGCCTTGTAATATAGTAGGATAATAGGATTAGTCGTGTCTTATATATTATGTTGTTATTGACCTTCATTTTTTTTTTTGGCCACTTTTATTGTATTTATGAGTTTTCAATCGTTTTTCACTATATTTGTTTTTATATCTCGTATTTTCTGTTTTTGGTGTTGATATATTGGATTTGAGAGTCTTCCGAAAACAGTCTCTCTATCTCTATAAGGTAGTGGTATAAGGTCTACATACATTTTACTCTTTTCAGACCCCGCTTGTAGGATTTCATTGGACATATTATTGTTGTTTATTTATATTTTTATATTCTGAAATTCCTTAGTCAATTTTGATGGTGTCCTTGACCAAGTTATATATATATATAGAAGCTTCAATTCCATATACACAAATGAACTCGAATCATGCAGTGCATGTGAATTTAAACTGTTAGGAGAGCATCTCATTAATGGAGATGTCATACATATTCTAGAAGACAAGACTTTAATTTACTACTTACTAATTATTTAACTCTCTACTCATATATTTATTCTAGAAGTATGTTAAGTTGAAGGAACATGTGCCACTTCTTTTTTACTTTGCAAACTTTCATCAAATATATATACATATATATATGATTGAAGGAACACTTTAATTGGTGGTAAGTCAAGAATTGAGAGTTAAGTCAAGTGATGACAATTTGGACACAAATTTTCCTTGTGATTTAGTGGAAACAATTAAGCTAGCAAAATTATTATAATTTACAATATATATCATTAATGGATCGATTCATAAAGTATTATATATTATGCAGTGTTTAGAGAATGACTGTATTCTAAAAAAATATTATAATCATAATGTAGATCTTTATTTTAGTGCAAGCAGGGGGAGCTATATTCATCTAAGGGTGGTCAGATGAACATCCAAGAAACATCCTTCATTGATTTTTTTTTTGTTGAATATATAGGTTAAATATAGATATTTTGAAATATATATATATATCAATTGTTGAACACCTTTAATATAAAAATCACCCACCTATGTTCTAAAAATATGAACATCCATGACGAAAATGCTGGCTCCGCCACTGAGTGTAAGTATTAATAGTAGTTTCACGAGTCAAACTTGAAACTTATAAATTATACAGAAACTAACCCTTCGGGTGACCCAATGATTTGGGCTTGGGGCTTTCATGTTAGAAATCTCAAGTTTGAAATTTTTTGCCAGTAAAAATAAGGAGTTTACTTTTTGGGTCAAGCTCGTTTCACCAGGCTTGTCTAGTATAAGTTATCTTTCCTATGTCATTAGTGAATTATTACATAGAAATAAAGTTCATTTTTTTGTTCTCACCTAAAAAATAGCAAACTGCAAGTTCCCTTGTTATAAAAAAAATTTATACAGAAACTACTTTATTTTAAGATTGATTTATTTCTAAATTATATGAATGTCGTAATTAAAAAGGTATGTTATCTGGCCCTTTTTTCATTTTACGTTTTAAAAAAAGAAGCAACATGATATGTCATGCTACTTTTGATAACAGACGCAAATTTTCAAGATTTTCTAGAAAGGATGGGCAAAAACTTCCATTTACTTGATTTATTATTTATTCAAGGCACATGGCCACATTTTCTACATGTATTTCCATTGAGCACATCTTCTAAATCTTGCATTTACACCTATTTCCTTCTCTAATTATTATTTTAATAATAATCTAAAGTTTAATTAACATTTAAGTTTTAAAATTCTTCTGACTAAATATAATAATTATAATTATTTGGATCTTTTGCGTCACAACTAGCTCATGCATATCCACTTTGATAAAGTTGACCGCATTAATCACAATTTATGAGATAAGTACTATTATGTATTTATGAGTTGTTAATGTAAATATCGGGTGCAAATAAAAAGTTTGAAAAAGTAATAGAGTAGAAAATAATTAATTATAATTATATATTGTGGATAATATTTAAAATAAAGCTCATATATATTTAACAAATTTGGGGGTTCATATACAAATCTCTATGAATTTGAATTTGTCTACAAATCGAGTTTAGGAGCTCATATACAAATTTATAAAGCAAATTTGAATTCGTACATATAATCTCTTTAAAAGTTTAATCTGTATGAAGCAAATTTAGAATTCTTATATAAATATCGAAAATAAATTTATATTTATATTTTATATATACACAGCGGGAATTTTAATCCATTATTTTTATTAAGTCTTCGTCAACCTTCATGCATGTACTATTCTCCTGCAACTCAAGGTCAACCATTAAGCCAATTGGCAAAAATTTTGAATTTTTAGGAGGGAGTATTCCATAAAAATATTTTTTAATCTTTTCATATTTGATTGATTAAAATTTTTATTTTTTTAAAAGGAAGTAATAATAACAACATTACCCTATTGCCTTAAAGGTTCCCGCCCATTGCGGGGTAAGGGGGGGTCGGATGTACGCAACCTAACACCTATGTTTAAAACATAGAGCGACTGTTTCCGGATGATCCATGGTGAGCGTCAAAAGTTGCATTGACTAACTACTACCTCACGATTGAACGAAACGCAGGCAGTTTAAAGAGCTATTTTGCTTTATTCTATCATACTCCAAAGTCAAAAAATAGTGAATCTTTGACTCCATTCGGCTGTGAAATAATTTGTTTTAAAAGAAAGTATTTCTAGTAAAAATAAGGAAAATAAGTTTTACATATAATATTTACATTAATTGTGTCCACAAACCTCCGGCTTCACTCTCACCTCTGTAGCCCCATTTCTATCACCTCCAAATTTATTGACGGATCTAAAAACTTTTATTAACAGGATTTAAAAATAAAAGTATCATATTTGGTATTTGAATTTGAAATTTTAGAATAAAATTTGAAACTCCTAAATTATTTAATCAACATTTAATGTTGTACTTAAGAGATTCAAAATCTATATATATTCATTAAAAGATTATTATATTACCTTATATATATACATTCATTATAAGTTTTTATCGAAAGAGTTCAAGTGAACACCCTCCGATCCTTCTATATTTATCCTTGTCCACACTTCTACCTCTATCTCCACCATTTAATTATAATTTTATCAAAATTATATATAAAGATTTTTAAAATAATATTTTTCGTTATTACACCAAACACAAAATAAACAAAAGCCACTTATTTTTTAAAAACATACACACCCTATAATTAATACATACTTTACCAAACACAAAATAATAGAAGACACTTATCACAACATACTCTACCAAACACAGAAGATAAATAGAAGCCACTGTGGAAAAAATACACACCATATAATAATTAATACATACATTACCAAATACAAAATGCAGAGAAGCCGCTTATTTTTTTCGAAAAAAATATGCACCTTATTTAATTAATACATACTTTATCAAACGCAAACTAAATAGAAGCCACTTATTAATTTTTCTGAAAAAGATATTGTGGTAAAATGCTGGATATATAAATAAATAAATCTTAACTACTAGTAACGTATTTTAAGCCATGCAAGTCTTGGTCCAGGCTCAAAGCAGATAATATCAAAAGCTACAAATACCCACCTTAATAATTAATACTCACTTTACCGAAACAGATAAAATAAATAGAAGCCACTCATTTTTATGCACATTATAATTACTACATACTTAGTAGATATTATATTAAATCGATATCTCACATTTCATATTCCTGATACGTCTCTAATTCTAGTTAGTTCAAGAAATAATCAATATTTTAGGACTCTAATACAATTGTCAACACCAAATTAATAGTAATTAGAACGTTTTAGTTATAGTTTGATCAACTTGTATGTACCTCTTAAGTGCACAATATACAAAAGATATTTTTTATTTATTTCTATTTTTATTTCTTTGAGTATAATATTACAGCATAAGGATCTCAATTAATTCATCCAATTAAAAATGACTTCTATTTTAATTTTTATTCATATATAGAGAGCTTGAATTTTATAATCTCTGACTAAAAAAAGCAGCGACAAACCCTTAGAAAATTGTTAAAATAGATAAAATTAATGCTCCTTTATTAAAATAAAACCATAATTATAGGTACTAAGAAGTGACAAAAATTCCATTGTGAGGCGATATAATTAACTTGACAGACTTTGGGATAATATTGACAAAATAACATTGCTTTTGAATTATTGTGATAATCATCAAAGATGAGATAAGAATATAATATTGACAAATTAACTTAGTAGAATATTTCAAAATGTGGAAACTACTATTTCAAACATTACAAAAAGGTGCTTATTATTAAAATTAATTTCTTATCTGTAAGTCCAAATTAATTTCAGACTTTATGCTTAGCACACTCCCAAGAGTTTCCTTGTTTTGTTTTATTTTTACCTTTGCTTTTTCCTCAAGATGAGGAAGGTATGTGTCATCAGTGATGACATTTTGGACAGCACCCTTTTAGGGCAAGACAAGTAAATTAAATCACCGCTAATCTTTTTTCAACTATACAATATAAAAATAAATCTGGACCTCTGACTTCTGAAAGACAATAAGATTTCTATTAGAATTAAATTAGTCATTGACAAATAAAAATGAATGTTATCAATTTACTTGTTCAAACTCAATATTAAAATCATCAAATATCTGTCTCTCAATTCAAAGGATCATCAAATCAATGATTGGGCTCAACCATCTATGCCAATGCTAGGCCCTGTAACGACAATACAGCGAGTATAATCCCATAAATAGAGTCTGGAAAAAGTGAAATGTATATCGACCTCACCCCTAAGCATTTCCGATGACCAATGGTAGGGTCTATGATCATGGGAAATGCACATTGTATCAGAGGATAGCGAAGGAAACCCCTATCTGCAATCCAAGGTTCCATATAAAAGTGACTAGGTGCTCATCTTCAACTACAAAAAGAAAGTTCAGTAAGGAGTGAATCCAGGCACCTTGACGATAAAAAATGAGGGTCGAATCCTACTTTACATTAGGATACTGAAAGATGCAGTATTCAGAGATTTTATCTCAAGCCATATGATTCCTAAGTGGACAAACTATTTTGTATCACTGTTCCTTGTCACATCAAAGTCTTCATCATCCTTCATGTATTTCTCCTGCACTGCTGCAACTGTAAAATCGGAATGTCAAGGCCAACCATGTGAACAAGCCAGCAGAAAATCAAATCTTTTTTTAATACAATATCAATCAAATATCTTCCACAATTTATATCCCCTAAAGAATTTTGTTTCTTTTATAATTTCAGCAGAAATGAGGACCAGCAAAAATAGAGCCAACAACAGACAGGCCAAGATAGGGTAGTAGTACAAGCAAGAAATTAATACTAAATGTTAACATCTGGACAATCCACGAAACGAAATTGGTTTTGGAATGCGTAGAATCATGAAGAAGTGAATAAAATCTCTACTTCCTTGTTGGGATCAAATGAATGATCTACTATACATAAAATCAACAACTGCAAGTAGATGGAAAGACCGACCACATTATTGTGCCTACCTAACTTTTGAAATTTACCAGTTCAATGAATGGTATCCATTTATATGTTAAACGATGTGAAAAAGGATATCGGTAGTAGTCCCAATCAACAGGACCAACTGCAATTTTGCTGAATGCAACAGCACTTGCATCTATGCCAGCAAATATGTATCCATTGCTTTTGTCAATTATCTTAACTAGATTCCCAACACACTCTTTATCCTGAAATGGTAAAGAATCACTATGTTAACAAAGAGTACAGATGATATCGCAAAGCAGTGAAGTTGACACTTTCAATAACATCATACCTGGATATCTAAAGGTGTGAAGTTGACGAGTCCATAACCTTCTATCACCTCACAAAGCTCCTTTGTAAGCTTTCTGCATTATTTACGCATCAAAATAAAAACACAATGTTAAGATAAAAAGATACTTAAGCTTCTGCATGTTCTACGTACTAAACCTGAAAATACAATGTTTAGATAAAAAGATCCTTTTCGGTTATTTCGGTCATGTCAAAGTACTATGATAAATATCCAAATCCTAGTCCTACTATTTTCAACAATCCATACTTGTAGCAATGAAATACCATATATTCCTCCACCAAGTGATAAATGGTTGGCTACAAACATTTAGGATGTATTTTTATTTTCTATATAAAGGCCCGGAATTACTCTTTGTTTACACATTCATTGTGAAGTGATTTAAAATAAATACTACAATAAGAAGCGGTAACACAAAAGTGTGTAAATTATAAAATTGAGTCAAAGTAGATTGTTCAGACTAGCAATTCAATGATCACCTTCCAATTATAAAAGATTAGTGAAGGGAATGACACTTAAATAAGGTGATGTAGATACAACTCAGCACATAAAAAAGAAGACAAGAAAGAAAACAACATTCATAAAAACATGAAACACTCTCAAAATTGTAGTAGTATTGCTTCAAGTGCAGAATTTATTTACTCCTTGAGCTTGAACATATAGAAAACCCGACTCCAGCAACAAGATTTCCTAAAATTTCTATCCTAGTTTGATTAGAACAGTCAGAAACTATAAAGTAGTGACAATATGTTATATTGTGCCTGCAAGAATTAAGAAGAGTTGAAAAGAAATCAGCTATCATTTGACAAAGACTTCTAAAAGGAAGGTTGACGCACCTATACTTAGCAGAGCGAGGATCCTGACCAAGCTCATTCTGCAGATATGATAAATCTTGGACATCTGTGTAGTAGTCTAGGTTAAAAGCTGCAAGAACAAGAGAAATACGGAATAAGCACTTCATAGTAACCAGAAAGGTGTTTTATACCTGTAACTCATCTCCAACAGAATATGCCAGATTCCAGAAAGATATTCTCCAGATGAATATGATGAACTAACCTAGCTTTCCATAGCTTTCAATTAGATCAATCTTTGACAAAACATTGACATGAGGAAGCTCCAAGTGTAACATGGTGGACAAAGAAAGGAGCAATGCACTCACGTATTTCCCTGGATCACTGCAAAGATGGGCATCAACCAAATGGACTGCAGTCAACTGCATTAACAAATTAAACAATTAGCGATTTAGCTTTAACGGGAAGCATAGTAGTGAAGGATGAAATAGATGCAATAACTCTGAAAAAGAGACTAACCCTGAGATCTAACTTCTTTATAAGTTCCATAATCATGTTCTTCGCATTGTTATGAAGGAAAAATAGTTCCACCTGACCCGGAAAATCAAAAAGTAAATAGTGCTCTGCAAAAATAAATAGACAAAAGTCAGAACAAGCTGAAGTGGTGGTTAGAATACTGCAGTTTTCACACAAGACGATGGGTAAACTGGCAAAGATCCATGAATGTGCTGAATCTCAAGAGCTCAAGGTGCTCAAACAACTTTGCTAAAATTCACATACTCGAAGTCTTTCTTCACATAATTCATCAAAATAAAGTTAGCAAACCCAAGACAGTAAAATATTGTTGTAAATGAGCATATATTATTGGTGCTTTTTAGCCCAACCCTGACCATGTGTATGTTACTGTGTAATAGCTCCATCACATTTCAACACATTGACTGAAGTTTAGATTAACAGAAACCATTACAACTGAATACACAAATTATCAAATCTCTAAAATCCAGGATGTATAATGTATTTTTTTTAATCAAGTCATGAACTCTCAAAGTTCAGTTCCATGCCACTGCCAGAATGGTAAGGCAGTAACAACAATTGCACCATCTATGTTTTTCTTATTTAAAGTTTTCACACTATCTATATTGTTGTGAATTCGAAGAAACCTAGAAAATTGGAGGTTAAGTAAAACATGGTATGAAGTAGGTAAAGGGAGCATAGAGGAAAGCAGACAGATTAGCTGAGAAAATATAGCACTGATGCAAAATGACTAGCTTTCCACATGGAACTGAAACTTTGAGACACTAATTGACAAGTTGTGAATTTCCCCAGACATAAAGACAGCATTAAAGTGGCATAAACACCTACAAACCAAGCCAGTTCCAGCAAAATATAAAATGATTGAACATCATATACATTGATCTCAGCCAAAATTTACTAACTTCAGATTGAATTGTAACAACCTTTAAGGAGAGGTTTTAACCTGGACTCCAACCAGTCAATATTCTTCTCAAGATAGTCCATGCAATATACAAGCCCTACAGAAAGAAAAATACAGTTATGAGTTAGAAAAAACAAGGTAAGAATCACAAGAACATAACAACAATTCAAAGCAAAGAAAACATCATCTATATAATGAACAATATCTTTGCACCAAAAATAGGTAATGGAGGTCGCCCAAGAACCTGAAGCAACATCTTGTACCCATACACGTCTAATGATATGGTGGTAGCATCCAAAAGTATAGCAACTTGGAACTTATTTATTAAATGACTGAATGCAGAATGATCTTAATAGAAAGGAGGAAAGGCAAGCTTACCTCCATTGGGACCGAGAGAATGTTCAATCATTACATCACTCAGCTTAACTAGATCCTCAATATTCACAGCACACTCATATCTTTATCAGATAAGGAAGAACATAAACATACACACTGTTTTCCTATTTAACTATACATGAACAATTTTCTTGAATTAGACATTAAAATATGTTATCCAGAGATTGTCAAAAAAGAACAGAACTTAAGTGGATACGGTAAAGCATCATTAGCGGGATCCAAATTGATAACAGCAACTTTCCTGCAATTTAAACAATCCAAAAAGATAATATCATGTAAGAGATCACATTGCAATTAATTCAAACGTCTGCTGCCAATCTCTGGCAATTATCTACCAATCAATCAGTCAACTATGCCTCCATTCCCAATTACATGAAACCAATATATCCATTCCATTCTACTCCTATCCTCTCTTCCAATATTAAGCAATTATACTTTACTCTTCTCCTTACTGCCAAAGAAGTCTCTAACCACACTAAGTCGTCATATATAAATAATAGAATCATGAATTAGTACACTACCCTTGGCACGCAAAATCAATAATCTTTCTTGCATTGATATAAGAAATCAGATAGCCATAAAAGTCGGTTCTTAATAAGCAACAGTACCCCAAAAAAAATCCAAGAAATCGTAGAAGATTGTTTAAATAAGCAGAAAACAGAAAACCCAAAAGGTTGAAATATGTTACCGTCCGATGAGTTGGAGGAACTGAGACATCCCATTGCAATAAGTGGTTTTGCCGGAACCAGGGGGGCCAATCACTATTTGACCAAACACCATTCTTCTAAGTTGTAATTCTAACCCTTAAAGTTTCAGCTATCTGAAGAAATATTCAGATTGAGAAGTCAGATATAAAGGGATTATGAAATTTGGGCCTCCATGGCCCAATGCATGAGAAAGACAAGAAGTCCACAACGGACTCAGGGCCAAAGCATGCAACAACAAAAATAAAAATCAATATACTGCAGTATCTCAACAATTCAAGCAAGGAAATGAAGAAAACATACTTAGCAAAGGAAACAAACGAGAGAAATAGGGACAAAATTCAGAGGGAGCAATTATTACGACATGAAATGTGATAGGAGATCTAAGAGAAATTTCCAACTAAATAAAAAGAAAAAGAAAAAGGAAAAAAAATTGAAAGAATGAATAAATTGAGGCATATTTCAGGATTCAAAATAAAAAACTCATAGCATCCTATTACAAAGAAATCACTATGAACATTCATGCAGTATGATCAAAGAGCTAATATGCATTTTTATGGGAGCAATAAATTTACACTTTTGTATGTAGAAGCTCATAGCAAATATTCAAATGCCTAACCAGAGTACACAAACTTAGAACAAGGACTATACATTTGGAATGAACTAAACCTAAAACTCTTGAAACGAGAACAAGACAGTAGCATAAATCCACATACGACGTTCTTGAATAGTAAAGATCTTAATTAGACCCATTTACACTAAGTTAATCACAAGAACTAACAATCAACAACTTTCTTAGCACAAACGATTCACCTAGCACTTGTATAACTGGTGAAAATCAATTCAGTGACATTTAGTAAGTTTAAACACAAAATGGATATTCAAATATCATTTGAACTCATTTGTGATACACAAAGAATACCCCCTCATATGGAAACAACTTAAAACAGTCAGTAACAAATTAAAACCAAGAACTATTTAAAACAAAAATCAGCTAATCATTCCATAATATCACTTCCCAGCAACTAAAGAAAAGAACCAGCCAACTACCATGACTATACTGGCAACAGATGAATAAAACAAATCCTTCCTAGATATACCCTTTAAAAAGAAGGTATACTTGAACTGAAAAGAACAGCATATAGCTTCCAAGCATATAACAAGCAAGGAACCTAAGTTAATAACTATAAAACACATACCAAAAATCGACATTTGTTGAACTCAAAAACAGCATGACATAACTCAAAAATGAGTAAGACTAAATGACCATAAACTTGGAACAACCAAAGCTTGCACTATGAAAATGGACAATCCTAGCTGAAAATTCAGAATAGAATGTCACACAATAGCAATTCGAAACCAGCCAGCAGTTAAGTATAGAAATAACGTTCATGAAAAAGAGAACAATATTAGAAAAGAACTAAATCAAAGAGTAACTACACTATGATAGAAGAAACTATGGAAAAACATGATATAATACACCCTGAATCGTAATACACCTATAGTAAACAGAAAATTCAACATACTTAGTATTCAAGTGCTGTTAAGAGATGAAATAATCTGGTTACATACAGGATTCTAAACAAATAATAGCCACTCGGACAAAATCAAGCAAATATTCACCATTTGAAACAAACCGAGAAAAGGATAACGATATTACCTTTCCTGGAGCAGCGAACTGAGACGACGAGCTGATGAACTCTCACCACCGCTCGGAATCTCGTTCTATGAGTCTTCCAACTTCAAAGCTTGAAGCTTCTCAAGAACTTTCAAAATTGAATCAGTTTTTTATTTTTCTGGAAAATTTTGTCTGCGAAATTCAGTGTCCTTTTGGTGAGGAACTGCCCCCCTCAACAGTGAGCAGAACAATTGGGGGCGCGTGTAAGATGTAAGTGGGAGGCTGATGAATAAAGAGTTGGGCCGGGTTGTAGGTTTAAAATTGGGCCAAAATTTTAAGGACTTAGAAAACTAATCAAGTTTTCTAAAAGGACTTAAAATGGATAAATTAAAAATTAATAAAAATTATTTTATTAATTTATTATTGATTTAATATATTTAAAAATTGATAAATTGAATCGATAATGTATAAAATCGAATCGAACCGAACCGATTGATCCACACAGTTGACACTCAATTTTTACCCTTTACAATACGAATTAATTATGAAACTTTTAATTTTGACAATTTGAAATAATTCATTTTCAAAATACGGAAAAATATTTTTTTAAATAAATGTGTTTTATTTTAAAAGGGTATTATTTAAAAATTAATTTGATTATTTCAGATTGATAATTTTAAAAGCTCTTAAGTTAATTTGTATTAATTCGTATAGTCAAATTAGTCAATCAAATTTTGAATACCTCTAATTGATCAAAATTGCAATCGAGTTGGCCAATTTCTAAATCAAATACCCTTACTCCTTGTGTTCATTTTTCAATCCTTCTGTTGGACCTATTTTTATAAATTTTGGACGAATATCTTGGCCCAAAATACCCCAACTCGGCCCAAATCCCATTTTTCAGCCTACATTTATACGTATACACATATATACATCACACGTGGGGGCCACGCGCCCCCAATTTCTTTCTTTCCCTCAACGTTGCACTCTCTCTCCCCGTATCCCCCTTCTTCTTCACCTTCATCCTCAACCAAACCCAGATAACGCCAAAATCTGAGATTCTTCCCCAACGTTCACCCCCTTTCTCCGTACATACGTGTCCCAATCTCGTGCTATGGCTCGTCCTTGCCCAAAACTCAGTCGTCCACCTCCCCTCGTCTGGGTTGGGTTCTGATTCAATGTTGTTTACTGTATCTTGGTTGATTCCAACGCTGCGACTAATGACGTCTTGAGACAGTTCATTTTCCCATTCCATGTTTAAGAGTTAAGTTTCTAAGATGGGGGTTTGTTTGAGCTATTCTGAGATGGTTTGTGAATCCAAGCTTTCTTGGATGAGTTCACATCCATTCTCCCCTGAATCTACTGTTTTAAGCTCCAATATCTTGACTGCTGTTTGTTATTTCATCTTTGTTTCCTGCTAGTCGTGTTTGCATTTTACGGGTTGTCTATGTATGTTGTATCAAATATGACTGCTGTTTGTTTCCAGATAGATTCTAAGATATTGATGCTTAACATTTTATTTAGTCTTATTAACAGTTTACAATAGTTTTTGGTGCTCTTTCACTGCTAAAAGACTAACCATAGCTTATAGCATGACTAGATTTTCTTCTTTTCTGTTCTCTGATTCTCAACACACCCTAAATCCCCATCAGTTCCTTATTATTTTGTTATTGCTGCCCTGTTTACCTGCATAGTTTTTTTAGTTTCATTTGTACCCCTAAATTGAAGTTTTAAGTGTCAAGTCTTGGGTGCATCTGCAAGTATTTCTTGTCAAAATGATTTCTTGTGGTAACGTAGCAACTGATTCACTTATAACCTTAAGCCTTAGTTGGTTTTAAGAAGTGGAAAGGCTGGTTCGTTATACTTATGATTCACTTTAACAACATGATTAGTTCCACTCCCCACCCTTACTCCCTGGTTCCAATTTTTGTTTATAAGTCTGTCAAAATTTCAAATTGTCATTTTGTTGTTCTGTTTTGAGCTTTCTTTAGTTATACTTGCTTTCAATGAGATGCACCATTATCCTCAATGTCAACTTGACCATTTTCCAGTGTTTTTTAGGGGGTTTAACACTGCCTATTCTGCTCACTTTTACTTGAGAATGACTACGTCTTCTATTTCCTTTGATTAACTATTTTTCAGTTTGCCTCAATTGTTAAAGAATGGTTGATAATCAGTCTAGCTCCTCCTTGTCTTTGCTTGAATTTCTCACTGCTTTCTTTATATGGGGAAAATGATTTAAGTCAGTCGATTTGAGTTCCTCCTTTAAAGTAATCTGTTGAATCCTAGTAGGATGTCTATGCTTGTTTCTTGAGGTGAATATTCAAATTTGGTCACTGGAAGCTTTGGTTTTATTTAATTTTGGATATGTTCTTCTTGTTAAGCCTCGTCTGATTTGTAGTTTATTGGAAATGTCTCACTCTTTACTTCTAATCTCCCTCTATTGTCATCTATGTAAATCATTTAGTAACATTCAAAAATTACTTTAAGATAAAGCTTGTAAAAATCATGCGATTAAGTTGCCATGTCCTCCTCCATGTCCCCTTAGCTACTAATTTTTCTGGAAATGTTTCAAGTATCATGTCTATACGCACTGAAGAAGGCCAACTTTGTTTAATTTCAAGCATGATTTTCTTGTTTCTCCACATCTCATTAATATTCTTAGCATGAAAAGTTTTCTTTATGCAGTGATATTTGTTCTCTTAAATTTATTTTTGAATATATTTAGCTGCTTATGTATTTTGGTTAACCTTAAGTAGTGGTTAAATTGCTTAAATCCAATCCTAGGCTTCAAGTCTTCTTTATAATTTATCTAGTAGCAGTTTTCAATTGCTTTACTCCATTTGGATTATTATTTTGTTCCACTAATTGCTCTCTGCTTTCCATGATTTGTTACTTAAGGCCTAAGAGTTGAATGTCATATCTTTTTATTCTTGTGGTATAAAAATTTGGGTATTTTCTTTACGGTAGTTTCTCTAGTTATTATTATTATTTCATATGTTTCGTTGTTAGTTAAGTCTAAATGTTGTGTTTCCTTGGTCTAGTTCACTATGTGCTTTGTTAATATATACCTTCATTATTTGAGCTCCCCGTTTCTCTTAAAATAGCATGTAGTGGGTTTTGTTAATACACTTCTTTATTATTATTTCAAATCTGCAGTAGCTATTGATTGTTTTATCACCTCATTGAGTCCTCGTATTTGAATCTCTAATTGACACTTTTTAATTCTAGTTTTCAATTACTGTGGCGGTTCTACGTTTTTGCCCTAATCCTTATTCTTCTTTCTTTGCATATGATGTGGTCCGGGTCCATTTTGGATCCTATTTTGCATTTTTGATGGGCCATGGAGGTCTAAATCTTTCCTGCCTGCTTGTGACACATAGGGCTTGCTTTTCGTGATTACTATGAAATAGATGGCGGACT
>JAPFFP010000080.1:22667765-22684172 GCA_026153255.1 Solanum medicagineum | reverse complement strand
TGGTTGAGCAGTTATTACCAAAATCACTTAGGATTTCAGCACCGGAAGTTACCCTTCAAGTTCTGGAAGGGTATTTGGACCCCTTATTAGTAAATTTGTCAAATGATACCTCTTACTGAGAGGAATAAGCTGGAATACAGAAGGACCACAAAAATACCAACCACGATCAACCTACCTTCAGGTCATTGTGCAAGAAACAGAAAATAAAATAAGGATATCAGTAAAACAAATCGGAAATCAGTCTTTCATGTATATAATGGTTAGTGGCATCATAATTTTAGATACTAGAGTAAATTACCAAAGCTCAGGGGTTTACATGACAGTTCCACCTGTAGCAATGTGCAGCTAGTTTTTAGTGGCGTACACCTTGCTCATACACTTAATGAAGATAAATACTTTTTATCAATTTGCCACTCAAAACACATACATGTATATTACCCGGTTTACAATCACAAGTGATTACACCTTATCAAAAATTAAGGCTCTACCTAGTCATCTCTATGAAGTTCTATGCTTTACTTACTTTTACTTATAGTTTTTGCTTGATTTGCAGGATTTCACTATTGGGTAGGTATCTCTATAAAGTCTGATGCTGTACTTACACACTATAATATCTTTAAGAACAAATCAAAGGCCAAACCTTAATTTCATGAAAAAACAGAACTGCTAATAAAGATCAAGTTTTTCTCAAACAGAATACTTCCACAGGCAAAACACAAGAATAAATTTGCACAATTATATATAGAAGAGGAATCAGGAACAAGACCTTCCACAACCCCTGTAAAGGTCTGGCTGGTGTAGGTGAACAATTCACTATTTTCACATAATCTTCAGGCTCCCACTTCCTTCTTCCCTGCCTTTCCCTCTCCCTCCTTCTCTGCCTCCTCGCCGATCCATTTCCACCGGGGCTTGTCTTGTTGGCAAAATATTGATAAATATCAGACATCAACCTGTCCGGCAAACTCCCAGGGGACACACATAAATCCTCGTACTCCTCTTCCCTCATATTCCCCGAGCTTGCAACATTCTTAAATCCTCTATTCTGTGGAGAATTGCAAGAGTACCCAAATGCAGTACCATTTTCTTCCACAACAACATGAGTTTTTCCGACAAAATTCACATTCACTGGAACCAATTCACTCTCAGCAAAACCCAAATCATCTAAATTCATGACATTTTCTGACAACTCGACCTTTCCCTGAGGATCAAGATAATTGACAATTTCACCCTTAGAGGTAATACCCATCCATAAAAATGGCAACTTTATGACTTCATAAGTACCAGTTCTCGAGGGTTTCACCCTGGAACCTGCTATATGAAACGGACCCCACTCGAAAAAGATCAACGAGGAATCAGATTCAGCACCACTACGGCGCCAGAACCCTATGAGATTCTCATACTCCAAAAGGGTATTGTAAAGAAGCTTGTACGAGATCTTACCGTTACCCCATTTGTTAATCTGGGTTTTGGATCCCCATTTCCGGTGACACATGGAAAACCAGAGTCTTGGGTCATCACGGCAGAGAGAAACGAAGCGCTTTGAAGTGCAGGCGAAATTGGATATATCTGATAGAGTGAGGAATGATAGGATACAGAGCTGCACATCTTCTGGGAAATCAGTGAATGATAAAGAAATGGTGTGAATTTCATCTGATTTTGCCATTTTTGTTCGAATATGGTACTTCGGTTTTTCTCTGAAATTGATGATTTGGGGGTTTTGATTAAGATTTGAGGATTTGAAGGAGAAGATTGGATTTTTGAAGGGAAATTGTATTGGCTGAGAGAATTATTCTATTTGAGAAATGGGATTATTCTCTTCTGTGGATTCAGCTGTGGAACTATAGTCAAAGGTCAAATCCCCTCAAATAATTACTGCAACTGTTACAAACTTACAATTTCTATTTTTTTTAAAGAGAAAATTACAGTGGGCATTGAAATAAAATAATTACACTGTTTGTTAGGTCGTGTCCTTTTTCAAATGTTTATTTTCCTAGACTATAATCGACAATCAGAAGACATTATTTTATTTTTATTTAAGATGATCCAATAATTCGGCAAAGCAATGGCTCCGCCATGGTGAATTTGTTTATGCTAAACATTGTTATATTTTCTTTACATTTAGAAAATAGTTAAATTCGTAAGGTTTGAATACACAAGAACTAAATCGAGTTTTAATGAGAGAAAAATGATGAGAAAAGCTGCATTTTTTGCGGTGCATATTGCTACTATATACACAACTTCTCAATATATTTCTAAAATGAAAACAACGACTAAGAAATTTCAACAAAAATTATTATATGATATCCATAAAATATATTTTATGGAACAAAACTTAGTTTGAGCAAGTTCTTTACATTATTGTATTATATCCATAAAATATATTTTTTTATACAAAATAGTATATATTTAACTAGCGAATGTAATTATTTTGATCGACCAGTCAAATATGCAAACTCACTCTTCTTTTTAACTTGAAAGATTGTAAGAAAAATTTCTCTAACTACTCATAGTTTGTTACAAAATGCTTTATCATATTACAAACATTTGTTTGTGCTCTTCTTAACACAAATTTTACCAAGAAAAAAATTTCAATCCCATTTCTTCTAAACAAATGGTTGTCCTTCAAGTCGCATTAAAGCTTATCAGTTATCAATGGAACTTGTCTTGGACCTTCTGAAGTCTTTGCTCCTGCGAGATTGTTCGCCTGATAATGATTTACTACCATCCGAAGGATCTCTCATTTGTCGCGGCCGCAAAGATGATTTTCCAGAACTCTTATGCTGATCATCAACTTCAAACATCTGATTCAATGAATCTTCCATGTACTCGGGTGAAGGATAGGACTTGACATGTAAAGAAGACGCGAAATTGTTCAAGAATTCGGCATATGCAGGCACAACAAGCTTTATAGTAGCCTCTCTCATTTGCTCTCTCAAGTCTGCATCAGGGATGTGATAAAAACTTTTATGTCTTTGAGTAATGTCGTCAAATCCTTTAGTGAACGCCTCCATTTTCCCTCGTAGCATGGCAGTGAGTGCGTCTTTGTCAACTTGTTTAAGTTCTTCTTTGTCCAGCATCCTTACTAGAGGACCCCAAGCTTGTTTTTGATATGAATAAGCCGATTCTTCAGCCACAATTTTGTATGTCTTCTTCATATACTGATCTCCCATGAGTTTCCCGAGTTCTGTACTTCTAGTCCTCATGTAAATGTACCAATAAGTGTTCATGACAAACACATGAGGCAATACTTTGTCTTTATATCTCAACTTTTTAGATTCAACATTCCTCCGTATGGCATCCATGATGTTGAACATGGCATCTTTGAGCAAGTTTTCATCTGTTTCTGGTGTTGAAAGTACTCCAGCTTTCCATATTTGTTCAGTCCTGAGGACTCTGATCATTGTCGCGCTATATGCATCTGTCAGAAGGTATTTGAGATAATTAATGGCATAACGAACAAGTTTTGGAACTGAACCATCTTGAGGTGGAAGAACATCCTGATTTGCCTCGATTTGAAGTCCTAGCTCAAAAAAGACTTTGGTAGACGAATGAACAAGCAGTTTCTCCAGTTCTCTGAATCGCGAACAGATATCAGCACCAGCTTCACCAGCAAAAATCTCTGAGAACTGGGGCTTTAACTTTTCCAGTGAGTCGAACATCTCTAACAGCTTGAACAACTTTTGGGGTTCTTTCTTGCTTCGTGCAACCCCTTCCCCGAATCTAAAGAAGACAGCCATTATCTTGTCTGCAATCTTGACGAAACACTCAGGCCATATTAATCCATCCATTATTGTGCCTAAAACTTGGCAGCAGAGTGTCTTTTCCGACACAAATACATTCTTGATAGCGAGTTTAAAGTGTTGGATCCAAAGCGATATCGCTGTCTCTAGGCTCTCCCATTCCATCTCATCAATTTCTTCTGGAGTGTATGTTTTTAGGTACTCTGGATTCAGTCTCATCAATGCTTTGGCTGCTCTTTTATATCTTACCTGTGGGATGAAGCAGAATACCATAATCATTATTAGTAGCCACATACATTAAACCTTAAGCCATTGAGCAAAACTCTGAAGCTGTTGGAACGAAAGAATACGCTCTCCGTGACAACTTATGTGACACCTTTCGGAATCATCATAAATGAAGCTTAATCGTGTCTAATTAATGCCATCTAATGAATAAGACATAGTTTTCTAGAAGTTTTCAACTGTGATTCAAGGCCTATACTTAGTCAATATCCACTTACAGGAATCGAGTTGTACAGTGTTGAAGACGTACTTTAGATGAGATGAGCACATAATTTAACCTATGTTGAGTAACGTCAAGATCCTACCTATGGCAAACCCCAAGAGGGGGTTTGGGTTGGCCTGAGCCAAAGTCTTGAGCCTGGCATTTGCCTGTTGGGCTTAGTTAAGAAATAAAGTTATTTTCTTGCTATTTACTATCACTTTTGGCACGATGATAAACGTTTAATCCTAACAACATGTAAACATCGACGATCATGGATATAATATACCTTTTGTGTAAGATCAAGGAGAAAGTTGTTACCTTCACAAAGATATCAATACATATGTCAAGACAGTCATTTGCAGCCAATGTCTCAGAGATTCTTGTAAGCACTTCAATTTCTAATTCACTTCCCAAATCTTTAGACACCATATCTGCAACAGCAACACCATCGTGATCATCGTCATCGTCATCATAATCACTTTTTGCCTCTGTAAAATTCCTATGCCTCATCTTATTCAACAAACTCTCATATTCATCTTGTAAATTCAACAAAGCATCATCAAGCAGTCCATCAAATCGCATAGCATCAACTTCAGTTTCACAAAGAGCTTTAAGTGTAATCAAAGTCTCTCTTAACCGATGCGTCCTGAATTGATCAGTAGCTTTAGTCCTGCTTAAAAACTCCACCACTTCTTGCAACTTCTGAATAGCTGGTTCACACTCCCTGCTAATCGAATTTATAGCCTCATTCAAGTCATCCACTGTGTCCATGTACTTGATCAACTTCTCGATCCTCTTGTTAAACGATCTCTCGTTGGCTAATTTAGAAGCAAGTTCAAGAAGCTTGCGCTGGAGGGATTCAGAAAGTTTGAAACTTTCAAGAAGTGCAAGAGCTGGAGAAATTGCTCTGTTGATCTTCGTATCGAGCGCCTTATTGGCAATGGAAAGTGATTGTAATGGAGCTATTCTTCTTGAAGCAATGGATAGATTTCCTTGCATTACAACAAATTTCTCTTCTATTTCAGATAAGCTTGTTTCGACATTGAATGTGAGTTGAAGAAGGTTGTTGAGATCAGAACAAGTTTGTTTAAGTTTGACAAGGATTTGATCATCTTCTTTTAGATCCTCCATTGACATCTCTTTCAGCTTGAAGATTCTTGATTTCTGGAGGGGTGTAATTAATGTTCAAATGAGTTAATGGAGGTATTAGTAATGTAGCGATTAGTTATGAGTGAAACTAATACAGCTATCAAACGTCGTTTTCGTTATATATAAATTAATACACGAATAACTTATTTCAGATCCAGCTACCTAACCATCCTCGATTGGGTATCAAAAGCGGTGGCAATGAGAGGAAGAAGACAGGGGAGAAGTTACCGAGGACTAAGTCTCGATGAGAACGAAAGCACAAATGGCAATGAAGAGGAAGAAACAAATGAGAAAAGCCACACAATTTGGATATATTCCTAATAGAATTTGCCGTCTGATCATATTATATATCTTTGATCGTCGAAAATGAACCTTTGATGACATTTACGTTTTAAATCACATTGATATGAAAAAAAAATAAATTTATATTGTTTTTCGTATAATTTATGAATTTCAAACTAATATCAAATTGATTTTCTAATAATGCAACATGATAACTAAAAATGAATGGAGGAGTATCATTTTACCTCATTAAGAAAAATAATAAATGTAAGGCATAGTTTACTAAATTATCCTATTTATTAGATATTTCTTGAGAATTAGGCCATATTAAGAAGAACTTACTTTTAAAACGACATTTCTTGAAAGTAATTATTATTTTATTTTAAATGCTTAAAACGATATTTATTTTGGGATGGAAAAAGTAATACTTAACAATAATAACCAAATTTAGTCGGTCTGCATTTTAATTATTATCAAGTATCTTTTTACCTTTTTACATTTTAGTTATATTCTGATGGTATCAAGTCGTAAATGAGTAACCTTTTCATCAAAGCACTGCTTTCCTCCTTGATGTCATCAGAGTTTGTATAATTTAATGGTATCAAGGAGTGACTAAATAATATGTTCCCTAAAATATAGCTTTTTCCTTTTTGATACAATCAGAATATATATACTATAATGATATCAAACAGTTTCACTAAAACACCGTCTCTACCCAAGGACACCAAATACATGAGCATAGATAAAAGATATAAAAGTAAATAAAATGCTAACTGTTCGTAAATAATCTTCCTTTTTGAGTTACAAGTGTTGCTTTCCGAAATGAATTTTGATCCTGAAATTTTAGTTCGGCCCAAAACACAGAATGGCCCAATCGGAGCCCAAAAGTAGAAGCTGGAACCTTCTTCGGCCAGCAAAGCAATAGCACCTGCGAGAAACTAATTTGTCCATTTCAACTGTTTCCCGCTCATTCATACCGTAATTTCACACGATTTTTGGTTCTGCAATGGCGAGTTTTCTCCGGCGTCCATTCACAGTCTATCCGATCATCACAGGTTTCTTCGACGAGGTTTTCTTCTTCTTCTTCATCATCATCTTCTTCTTACTCCTCCGATGCCTCGGTTGAAATCAATTCCCCAGGAACACCTTCGTCGTAGAGTACGTACTTCATCAAACTTATGCCACTGTGAATCGTAGTTGTTGCTTCTTATTGGTGCCGAATTATCTACCATGCTCTGAATTTTTGTACCGCTGTTTGAATTTCAAGTTCAATATATGGAAATACTTAGGTTTTATGATGTTGATTTTAAATTAAACTAACACACCGAGTACTTTATGTTTCACAGTGAAGAAAACTTGTGACTTTTTCTTTCATGAGCAGATTCTGAGCCAATGCCTAATCAAATTGAATCGCTAATGACACCTCTTTTTAACTTTATGTAGTAGCTTTAAATATGTTATTTTTTAACTAAAAATAGAAGTTATTGATATACGAATGTAAACGAAAATATAAGGAGGAAATCTGCAGTATTTTGGTCTTTGCTAGAATTTTGGACCTGACCTCATGTACCTGGTGCTTGTTGCTGGTGAATGGTGGTAGGGAACTAGTTGAGATGTGCTGGTAGGTGTCTCGTGGAAATAGTTGAGATGTGTGAACGCTAGCTCAGACACCATGGTTATAAAAAGAATTAATTAGGAGTAGATAATTTGGTTCTCCTACTTCAAATCTTGTTTATACTTTTTGAGGTAGAAAAAAATTATAGTGCAAGTATTTAGTAACATCAACCTGTTCATAGATTTCATAATTTCATTTATTAAGGAATAAATTGTAGGTACATTATGTATTACATATCAATTTTCTCCAATATGTGTCTCAATCTATGGTGAACACTTAAGACTCAATGAGAGTTGTACATACATTTTGTTTACCTCAAATTATGCCCTGTGCCATCAAGTAGAGAGCTTTATGGACTAGTAACGCAGCTACCTACGTTTTCTTGATTCACTATTAATTCACAGTAGATAATGAGAAGTGGTGATAAACTTTTAAGGGATTTAAAATGTTGAATCACACACCCGAAGCATATTGGATGAAGACATCGAGAAGTTACTTGGCACACTTTTTGTTCCTGCTTGTTCATAATATTTCCATCTCAATTTGCCTGACTCACATTGTATGTCTCTCTATAAGGTGCATATAAAATGTACGAGAACGAGTTTTGATTACTATTCGTATGTGAGAATATGGTAATTTTTTATTCTTCAGTATGTAACTTAGATTGATTGACAAACTGCATTTCCACTCGTTTACAGGCTAATAAAGGAAATGTTGTTAGCTAGAAATAAAGTAGGCATCGATATAGATTTTTGCATATATTTATATCAGCTTAATTCCATTTGAAACTTTTTATAGTTCTTGTCAAAGCAATTGACTTAATTACCTTTATAGTTCTTGTCAAGAAGATTTCCAGAAACATATTAGAGAATAGATTCAAGTATCTCATGTTTTTTCTTTATTTCTTGTTTTTTCTAACTAAACAGGAAGAGATTGGAATGCTTAGTTGTCAGAGGTCTTTGTATGTTTTCTAACGGCTGAATTTGCTTCAGTGCAAATCGCATAAAATTTGCTCAGATGGAGTGTACGTGTTCACTTGTGGGAATAAGGGGTATTTGGTCTTTACACATGTATTGTTCCCCAATTTGCATTTCCCTCGATGATGTCGTCGTCGTCTTCACATTTCCCTTTCAAGAAGCAAACACAGATATTGAGTAATTGAGCATACCATTCTCAATCCCTCTTCCTCAAGTTGGAGGTGCTAGGATAGATCCCCAACTTGCCTAGATGGTGTCATGAGATGGCCCAGATAAGGCGTTGATGAAGAGATTGGCAACATGAGAACAAACTGGAACATAAGATAGAAAGATCATGCCTGCAAGGATTCGTTGCCGTACAAAGTGGCAGTTCAATTCCACGTGCTTCATATGTTTGTGAAAGACCGAATTTTGAGTGATGTGGATAGCTGCTTGGCTATTTGAAAATGAATCGGAATTGGGATCTCCATCAGAGATCCCACATCAGCAAGCAGACGATTGAGCCATGTAATTTAGCCACAACTCCTCTCATGGAGTGATACTCAGCTTCCTCTGAGGATGAGGAAATGGAGACCTGTTTTTTCGACTTCCAAGAAATAGACGAGTCTCCAAGAGTGATAAAAAATCAACTGATGGATCGACACGAATTGACATTCGATCCCCAATCCGCATCACAAAAGCAACCAATTTGACAGAAGGATCACTTGTCAAAAACAGATCTTGACTAGGATTGTTCCCAAGGTATCGAAGAACTCGCAGTACTGCTGAAAATGAGATGTCCCGGGATCTTGCATATACTGGGAGAGAATTGTACTGCATAGCAATTACCAGCTCAATTATGAGTGAGGTAGTTCAAATTGGCAATAAATTTTCTGTGACAAGTAGGATCAATCAAATTATCCTCATAATGAGCTTGTAATTTTGTTGCTGGATTCAGAGGGAAAGAAACGAGTGGCAGATGGGAGCAATCATATTGAGAAAGAAGCTCCAATGTGTACTGCTGCTGAGTAATTATGAGGCCATGAGGCTATCTCAATATCTCAAGGCCCAACAAATAATGTAAGTCTCCAAGATCCTTGATTTTAAATTCAGTATCAAGGAATGTAATGATTGAGTTAGTTCAGCTTAGTTGTTTGCCTGTGAAATAAATGTAATCCACATAACAATAATTAACGAAAATGAATCACCATCCTTTTTAAAGAATAAGAACTAATCATTTAAAGAGGAAACAAATTCCTTGTAATCAAGGGAAGAAGTAATCTTAGAATACCACTAGTGTGAAGCCTGTCTTAAACCATAGAGAGACTTGCCAAGCTCACAAACGAGATTAGGACTAGGAGAGGGTTTTCCAGGGGAAACCTCATATGTACCTCTTCTTGTAATTCACCATGTGAAAATGCATTACTTTTATTCAACCGTGCCAATCTCTTTTGACTACTATAGATACAATGCATCTTATGGTGGTCAGCTTCACAACTTGGGAGAAGGTTTCATTGAAATCCACAGCTTCTCTTCGGATATCACTCCTAACAACAAGTCTTGCCTTTAAATTTTCAAGACTTCCATCAGATCTTTGTTTTACTTTGAACACCACTTACAAGGGATTGCTTTTTCCCTTGAGGTAGTTGAACTACTTCCCAAGTCTTGTTAGCCTCCAAGGCTTCACGTTCAGATTCCATAGCCTGCTGCCACCCAGGGTGTGTAGCAGCTTGTGCATAAGTAGATGGTTCATCCATAGTAGAAGCAGAAATAAGAACCTGTTGATTAACTGAAGAAAGTATTGAAAAAGGGTATGCAGGAAGAGTGATAGAAATGTAAAAGAAGATTAAGGTTAGCGAGGAAAACTACATTGTATATATAGTCAGATAAATAAGTAGGCTTTTTGTGCTTTCTGGTGGATCTTCTAGATGGTTTTGCAATAGGTGTGCGAACTGGTGATGGAGAGACAACAGAACTAGGAGTAGTGTGAGAAGAAGGGAAGGAGGATGCTGAGCACCCTTAAGGCATATAGGTGCTGATGAATCATCAGGAGGAGTAGAAGAAGAAGAAACATTTGGCTCACTAGGCTCAGAGACTGGTCAGGGCCATAATCTTAAATGCGAGGAGAAGGTGACTAAATGGTAGAAATAGGATATGACTTGGTATCAATAAAATTCACAGGATGAACTACTGTGAAAAGGGAAAATCTCTTCATGAAAACAAACATCTCTAGACAGCATGCCCCTTTCTTAGAATGTAAATTCAAAAGTTTGTAACCCTTTTCACCGTAAGGATATCTAAGAAAACACAAGCTACAACCGTTGGTTCAAATTTGGACCTATGCTGTGAAAGAGTAGAAGAATAACAAAGGCAGCCAAATCTTTTCAAACCATTGTAATTAGGTGAATGAGCAAAGATAACAGAAAGAGTAGAACCTTGTCAAACTTTAGAAGGGAATCCCTTTATCAGGAAGTAGCAGTCAATAAGCTCTCTCCCCAAAAAAATGAATTGGTAAACCATATTGAAACAAAAGAGCTTTAGGGGATTCTAAAAGATGTCGATGCTTCCTCTCATTTATTCCATTTTGTTGAGGATACCAACACGAGAAGTTTGATATATAACCCCCTTAGAATTTTAAAAATCATTGGCTGAAGTACTTTTCCCTAATTCAAGAGCATTATCAGTTCTGACTTTTCTTACTTTAGTGTTAAAAAGTCTTTCACCCATGGCAAGGAAACATTGAAGCGTGAAAAAGCATTTAGAATAGGAATAAGTATATAGAGTCCTACTTAGCAGAGGAATAGGATTAGGAATAGAAATAGTAACTCTAAGGCTGCATATCAGTCAAGTTGGTTCAGCTTTGAAGTTTACGATTTGACTTATTAGTCATCGATTTGAAAAATATGCTAAACCAAACTATTAGAATCATTAAATTTGTTAATCCCTTTCTCATCTTTGAGTTTTGACAAGTCCAAACCTGTCAAAGAGAACTCCCAATCTAAGTTGCGCAGACTCTTCACTTTCATGTCGCACCGATGTTGGATTCTCCGAAAATACATTATTTTTGGCGAATTCGGCATGCACCCGCGGATACTTTTGAAGAGTCCAAGCAACTTAACTCCCAATGCATGACTTAACAAATTAGTCTATTTATATTGAAAGAAGTTATGAATTTCGCAGAGTTTCTTGCTTCTTCCTGTTTCGTGTGAGACTTGGGAAGCACGACGTTCCCACTCTCAGACTCCGAGGAAGAAAAAACTCGAAGCTCTTCTACCTGAACTAACTCTCAGAATCTCTTTTTTTCTGCCAAAATTTTGCTTAAAGTTGTTTTTGTAAGTTTGTACAGAAGTGTACTCTTAGTTCCATTCTTCTTCTTTTTTTCTGGCAAGTTTCAATGTGGTCTGCAATTTCTTTTGATGATTTATCTTTTTGGAAACTCTTAAGTTCCCAAATTAGGTTTTTGTGTTCTTTTTTTGGTTTAGGGATTTCATTTTGAATGGATGCAGAAAAGAAGCGTTTTGAAAAAAAACACAAAAACCTAATTTGGGAACTTAACAGTTTCCAAAAAGGTAAATTATCAAAAGAAATGGCAGATTGAAAACATCGAAACTTACCTGACAAAAAGAAAAAGAAGAAGATGAGAAGAATGGAACTGAGAGTACAGTTTTCTAGAAACTTACAAAAAAATCTTTAAGCAAAATTTTCACAGGAAAAAAAAGGTTCTAAGAGTTTTCAGACGAACCTGAGAGCACACTTTGTACTCACCTGAATTTTTTATTTCTGTTACGTATGCTGACTCCTATGAGTAAGTTTTAAACTATACCTTTTGTTGTTTGTATTCTTAAGATTGCAGTGGATCTGATTCCGATGAGGATGAAATTGCAGCAAACTTTAAGCCCTATCTTGGTAAACATGATTCAAATCGATAAGTAGATTAAAATTGTGACTAGAAACACTTATAGCTAGCTTCTTTAATGTGTTGCTGCTCTGTCTATTTGAATTCGTAGGAGATCGAATTGATTCTTTGGTCTACATGATACCCTAGCTGATGTGTTGCTGCTCTTGATACGCTAGCTTGATTATGTTCCAAAGCCAATTTCGGTTGTCTTGTTTGGAGTCTGATGTACAGAGATTCATTTTATTCACGTATAAGCAGGCATTGTCACTACATAATACACTAGCTCGACTATGTTCCAAGGCCAATTTTGTCGGTCCGGTTTGCAGTCTAATGTATAGAGCTTTGTTGAGTATTCACCTTATAAGCAGGCACACATCGTGATAGAATTCCTCCTCATTCAAGCTTCTAAAATGAATGGATAAGCACTTTTGGATTATCAAGAGTGAGTTATCTAATGGCCACTCAAGCTTCTCAGATGTATGGTATGGATGGTAAGTTGTTTTATATTCAAAACCATTTCAACCCACTGCTAAGTGGTTTTCTAGCCATTGTTACTTTGTAGGTCTGTATAAACTTGAGTGATTTTATTGGAACAAAAAATAGATAAATGACTTTTAAGATCAAAGACTGCAGCACTGCACCTCGATATTACACTTGAAGCACCTGCAGCATAAATTAAACCCTCTTTCCTTCCGCATGTGAGATATGCCTCATGTGGGACAACAGCCACGTAAAACAGTTAACTCTGTATAGGGCTTTAGACTTCCAGATTTGTTTCCATGGCCAATCCCTTGCCCCGCCAAGCCTATCATCTCCCCTCCCTTCCCCTCGCCAAGTCTGCAGCATGAGCATTCTGCTGTACCCTCCATGTAATGCAGTCCTTGTTCATTGAGAGACGCCACCTGCAGATCTTTCTAGAGAAGCACAACTCCAAGTCTCAAGACCTCTCATCAACTTGTTCACCAACAACCTCTTAATGTCATCTTTATTTGAGGGACTTAGTTACGCCTATTATTTTATATCATCTTTATTTGATTGTTTTAATAGGCTACACAGAATTATGATGTCTTTTTTCTTGATTTGTATTGTGAATCCAAGGCTCACCTTTGAAACATAACATAATCATACTGACCGTATATTTGTTCTGGAAGTGGAGCCTTATAGTTGTTTAGCTAATTGACCATTTATGGGTTGTCTTATCTCTATCAACTCTATTTCTTGGTAGAGCCAAAACCATATGCCGAAACGTGTCCCCACCAGAGTCCAAAGAGGTGGAGATCCCTTTTCATTGGTATTCTAACATGTATTTAGCCAATAATATTTTGGGATCAAATAATCATTTTCAAATAAACAAAGCTAAATTACAAGGTGTGTGCGTAGTCCGTCATCAGTTTAAATATTTACAGACGGAGCACAAGAAGAAAGAAACTAGAAACATACACTTTGACAATTGGCACATAGCTTTATACTCTAAAGCTGGAAATACTATTGAACATATAATTAAACTACCCTAATTTTCCTCCTCTCTATACGCTGCTGCTATATTGCATAAGGTTTTAACCGGCATTTTACAACATTTGAACTAGTTAAACTGTATTTACACTTGACAAAAAACTGTGTTTAATTATTGGAAGCAGCTGATTCAGGAGCATCATCATCTGTTGTATGGAACCTCCACTCAAAGACATAATCTTTGGACTGGCAAGCTAACTTCACAGCATTGCAAAAAGCTTTTACTGAATTCTTTTTCCCATGTGCAGCTCCCCATTCTATCTTTACCCAGCAGTTGAACCCATCAGATGACATTGGCACACTGCAAGATGAATCCAAGAACTCAAGTATCACTTCCCCACCAATTCTCTTGCATGCATTGCCAACCATGTAGTCTAGCCAGCAACATTCAGGTTGACCCACCATCTCTTTGTATGCCGAATTTGTGAGCCTTACTTTGTTATTCGAATCTGATACAACAGCTGGCAAGGCCTCTGCTTCAACTTCTTCCTCCACTTCCTCTGGTTTCTTCATAAATTTCTTGTTAGTTCCACCTCCATTTGGAGCCGCCGCCTCATTGATACACCCAATGGAAATACTAGACCCAACTGGGCGCACTGGCTGTGGGATTATAACGGCCGGGCCAGGGCTCTTAGGACCTTGCAATTGAGGCATGAAATCTAATTCTTCAGGGCCATCAGCTGCCAAATTCAAATCGATCCCTCTATTTTCCTCTCCGGAGCTTTTCTCCCCTAGCATAGGAAGAGTAGTGGTAGTACAAGACAGTAGAGGGAGAGTTATGGAATTTGATGGAGTTGTGACAGAGGTACCCAAGCCACATTTAAGAGGGACAAGATTCGGGATTAAAGTGAATTGAGGAACCACATTTGCTCTATAAGAAGGAGAAGCAGCCACTACCTGATGATAAGTAGGAATTTGGCCCGCCGTAAAGTAATTAGCCCTGACTCTTTTCAAAGAAGGTGGACCAAGGGCAGTCCTTCCTCTCTTCCTAGTCCTTGTTGGCCTTGCTTGTAATTGAGGCCATACATTTCTCAAGAAAGGGGACTTCTGAATATTTGGGGGCAATCCACTGGGATTATCCTCTGAAACAGGACTCGTTGGAGCCTCAGGCTTTGGTGCTATTGGCCTGTATCTAGCCATGATCTCGGCTGTCTTTGAGGTTGAAGGGTAAGGATTCAAAGTCTGCATCATTTTTTTTTTTTTGGAACAAAAAAAGAACCCTTTCAAAACTCCTCTTACCAAAAAAACACACCCAAATTCAGAGAAACAGAGAAGAGGGTTGAGGGAAAATTGGTGGGGCTGAAGGTAGAGGTATTAGAAGAGTGATATAAGCCAATTAGAGTACGGCAAAACATGAAGTAAGAGAAAAGGTTGAAATGACACTTGGAAACATACGGTGGGTACGTGTTTGAGCAACTTAAAATAAAAGGGACATGTGGGATTACAAGAGAGTTTTGAACTTGCATGCATGCTTTACACTTATCACACCCTAAGCTTACTCTTAGCTGTCTCTCCTTCGGTTATGAATTAAGAGCAGTATCATCTGTAAAGAAAAGACACCTTAAAATCTTCATTGATTTAACTAATTACCCATTACCCACCCACTGTTTTTTAAAATCATATTTCATGTGTTGTACTAAAAAAAAAAACAGCATAACGGATGTGGAAAAAAGGGGTAAAGTCTTGTTTTAGTAGAGGGTAAGTCAGTGGGGTGGGGGGTGCAGTGGGCATCTACCAATCAGGCGGTGGGCGCTCATCTCATTGCACCGAAGAGAAAGAGCCTTTTGTGGGACAACGCGTGTGGACGTGGATCTCATGCATGCCTACACCTATCAGATTTTTGTTCTTTTTGGTTCCCTCTTTGCCTTTTGAAAAGGAAAAAAAAGGTTCAAGTATATATTATGCCTATAGACAATGTGCTGTTAAAATCTTTTACCGTACCAAGACTTCGAATTAGTTTAAGCTAAGAAGATTACTGATTTGTTATTATATTATTATTATTATAAGTAAATATAAGGTAGACAAAGCACCATCAAAGGATGTGGTCCAGCGGAGGTAGCTATTTCTTCCTTAACTAGAGGTTTCAGATTCGAATTTTGAAAATGAAACAATTCTTAGTAGGGAGTGTTTATCTCCAAATGGGGCCCTACGTGGATATAGTCGGGCTCCATTGATCACTTTTTTTTAAATAAAATATGAAAGATTACTATACCAACGTATATATTTACAACCCAAAGAGCATCTAGTGATTTCAGCCATAGGATTACTAGATCTTAACAAAGACAAAAAGAAGAAACATAAACACTGATCTAATTACATAGTTTTGAAATTAAATTTTGACATCTTTAATTTTTTTTATGCATTTCCTTCTGAATTTGAACGTTCAAGTTTCACATTTGTTATTATAAGTATCTATTAATTGTTATTAAAAGAAATAGATTAAGCTATTTATTTATGAAAGAAAAGAAAAACGGAAGATGTAAGTTATTTGAATAAGTTATAAAGGTTGCTTGCAGTGCTGTTTATGATTTTGCGAATTATTTGTCAAATTTTTTAGGAAGTTGTTTAGAATGTTAAATATTAGCTATTTAGAACCTTCTTCAGAAAGCTACAGGAGTCCGAAATAAACTACGAAGTGAACCTTCATAATTTAGTATATTCATGTCGTCATTATTTGCGTTTTAAAGTTATTAACGATCTACATATGTACACTTTAGTTATAGAGCTGATTGATGAGTACTTCTATACAATTTTAGCAATAAATTTAAAAA
>JAPFFP010000080.1:22643490-22666675 GCA_026153255.1 Solanum medicagineum | reverse complement strand
AGTGGGGAGGTGGGAGGATTTCCTTTTATTGAATTTTACTTTGTTAAAAAAAAAAATGAGGTTAGAAGATTGGAGCAGGGAGGAAAATTTTTTCCATTAAAAAAACATTTTGGAATGGGAATGGGGTTAAAAAAATTAACTTTTTTTTGTAAAAAATATTTTTCTTTAGAAAGTATTTGGGAGTTGGGGTGGGGGGTAGAGTGAAAAAATTTAACTTTTTTTTTATCTTTCTTTATTTTTTTTTGAAGGGAAAGGGGGAGGGTTATGATGGGAATAGAGGGTGGGATGGTGAAAAAATTTAATTTTCTTTTTTGATTTTTTTAAAAAGTATTTGGAGGTACGGGGTTCGGTGGGTCTTGGAGATAATTTTCTTTTTAATTGGGATAGAGTATGGTGTAGGGGATGGGTGAGGGGCGGGTAGAGTGGACAAATTTTTCTTGATATTTTCTAATTTAAAATTATAGGTGATAGACGCGCGGGTAGGGTGGGGATGAGGGTTGGGGGTAGGGCAGGAGTGGTGGGTGATTGCGTATGAAAGTAGAAAAAATTTAAATTTTTTTTTTGAAAAAATAATTATTTGGGAGTAGGGTTGGGTTGATAGAGAGTGAGTACTAACAATCTAGCTTTGATTTTATTCTTTTTTTTGGCTACAAAAGAATAAAGTGGGTTAGAACCATTTTTACCCAAATCATATTTGACCAAATCCATATTTATCCATATTTTATATGGATGAATTGTGATCCAATGCATTTTAGCTCAATCCATATTCAATCCATCTAAATCCAATGTAATCCACCCATTTGTCATCTCTAACACCGTGCCATAAGACTAGTATATATATAAGATACTCATTTCATTACTTGTAAAATATTCTTTGGAGGAGATTATTTTGGACCATAATATTAACCAACGTTTTTCAGATTTTAGTTAAGAGTTAATGGTAAAAAATATAGTATTTAAATCATTATCTTTTTGAGAGTTTCACATCTTAATTATTAACATATTGTTGGAAAAAATGATTCTAGTATCTTAAAAAGAATTATTTTATTTTCTATTATATTGAAAATATTATTTTACTATGTCTAAATTATTCATTTCATAAAAAGTCATTGATTAGCCATTATATGGGTCTTAATATCTTTTTAATTTCAATATTTAATTGATCAAATATCATTATTTCTTCATTATTGTCCAACGGCTATTTCTTTAAGGTGAATTGCATTAATGCGATTTGACTTTAACTTATGCAATTTCATATCATTGGCACTGACATATGGTATATGTGCGTTACTTAATTCTAATGTGAGTGTAAAAGAAGAACACATACCTCTAAGAAATAATCTTTTCTTCTGGTAGCATACAGAATTTCTTCTTTAAATCTTTTGCTGGATTCTGACTTCTAGTTTTGTACTAGAAAAGCTTGTTAAATTCTGGGGATACACCCATATCAGGTGAAATATCCTCAAGGACAGTGTCTTTTGGCATGCCTCAAGTTAGGTGAGTTTCTTACAAGTGTTTGTGATGAAATGTTCGTATTCGTGATAATAAAGTGTTTATTTTTATGATGATGTTTGTATTGTAAAAATAAAGTAATTTCCATAAGAATTTACAACACATATCAAGGAAAAATATATTTCAACGAAGAAGCTGAAATATAGAAGTTAAATTCACTCAATTTATATTCATTAAAGAGAACACTTGAAATCATGGAGAGCACAAAAAAATAAAAATAAAAAACAATTTTCTACACAACAAAAAAGTGTTGAAATCTCTCCTATGTTTGAACGTACAATATCCTGGTGATGTGGAAAGTTTAAAATGCGTTATGGTGACATCAATATTTTGAGATCATATGTTTCTGTTAATAATTATTTCCACATTGAAAATTAAGAACATAGTAAGAGCATCTATAACGGCAAAAGAAACAAATTGATCGATATAGATATAGATATAGATTTATCGAGTTTAATTGGAAACTTTTGGACCACGTCCTTCCTTAAGTTTATATATATATGTACACACATACGTACATCATTTGTGATGAAAAAAATATACTGACTTGAAAATATTCATAGAAAAATTTCTTGAAAATAAGAATTTTCAATCCTTTAAATTATCAGCTATAAAAGATAAAAAGGATCTATTACCTTAAAAATATTTTCAAGAAGGGCTCGGATTTTCAATTATTTGGTCGATTAAGTTTTGAAAAAATAGTTCTTTTAATATATAAGTTTTCAAAAATGAGAAAAATGACTTCAGAAAAATAAGTTTAATAAGTGATATTTTGTATTGATTGTCTCCTCCTTACCTCCAATACATCTCATTGTCACCCCACTCCGTAGCTTCTACCCCTACCACCTTTAGTGGCGGAGTTAGAATTTTAATTGAGAGGGTTCAAAATATGAAGAAGTAAACACAGGAATTAGCCGAAGAAGATTTGATATCTATTATATATACATAAAAGTTTATTTCAACTATGTATAAATAATATAATTTTTTGTCAAATGGGATTTGGATTAACCCACTGACAGTATGTTGGCCTCATCCCTGACCACACCACACCTCTATCATCCTCATATAGTATTCGTCTATATCTTATACAAATATTTTTTAAAAATATCTTTTATTTATATACTGAACACTAAAAATAAAAATAAAAGAAACACTTATTTTATTTAAAAATATTTTCCCCAACACTTTTAAGTAGAATCATATTCGAAAATGCTTTCACTTAGAGTTGAACTAACGGACTTCTACTAAAGTATCGGAGACGACCCAAATGAGTTCTCTTTGTTTGTCAATAATCGGTACTTTAGTACATTTTGCATATTTTTAATTCTACAAAATATTCAAAAACAAAATTATTTTTTTAAATTTTGTATCGAGTATTTGCTATCAAGGATGTTGGATTCCATATATCAAGGATGAAATAATCTCATTTAACCTTTTCAGAGGATTTTGACATTAAAGTTTTGGTATCACATAATAAATTCATATCTTGCACTCTTTAAAACTTAGGAAAAAATATTTGTAACGGCAATATACTTAATTAGCTTCATATCAGTATGTCTAATTATAGCAATATATCTGTAACGTTTAATTCTTTTGCTAAATAGAAAAAAAAAATCAAATGTCAAATGCATGATTTTCAACTTTCTCTAAAAAATATCTCGTAAGTTTCAATCATGTCTAATGGCAACAATGGTGCTAAAAAAGCTGAAGAATTACATCCTCATCCAGTTATGGAACAACTTAAGAGTGTACAATATTGTGTTAACAGCCCACCACCTTGGGGTACGTGCAAATTTTAGAAATGAGAGAGTTTAAGTTATATACACTGATAGTTTGTACGTTTAACTAGTTATTAAGTTTCCTCTTTCAATTATTGTTTATAAAGATTTGAAATAATGCAGGGGAAGCATTGTTCTTGGGGTTTCAGCATTACATATTGAGTCTTGGTAATATTGTCTTAATTCCAAGCATCATAGTTCCTCAAATGGGTGGTGCCAATGTAAGAATTTCCTTCTCTTTCTCTTCTCATTTTTAATTGATTTTTTATTTATTACATAAAGGTAGGAGATTATAAGGTGGAGAATCAATAAAATAAATGTTTAAAGTAGACAACCAACTGAGCTACTAAGATCCTCTTTCTCCCTCCCTGTTTTCACCGTTCTAACTAAGCTAGCGTTTGACCATACATTTTTTGAGTAGATTTTGAAAATTTATCTTCAATATTTACCAATTCCAAAAAAGTGATGTTGGAACTTTCACTCGCAAAACTTCAAAGTTTTTAAGTAAAATGCATGTCCAGACACAACTTCAAAAATTAAACTTTTAAGTAATCAAGTTTCAATTTCAATATCTATGGCCAAACAGGAGTGAAGTTTGATTTTTTCCCACTGAATAGTTGATCATGTGTATTCCTATCCTTATGTTGATTCAACTGATTTTCAGACAGTTTTCAAATTGCAGGATGAGAAGGCAAAAGTAGTACAGACATTGCTTTTTACTTCGGGAGTGAATACATTACTACAATCCTTATTTGGTACTAGATTGCCATTGGTAATGGGTGGTTCGTATGTATACTTGATACCGGTTACCTCAATTATCCAGGCTAATAGTTCCTCAGTTCTTCAGAATCCTGAACTGGTAATGTAACATTGTTCTATCTCTTCATAGGCGGATCCAAGACTTTAACATCATGGATTTCAACCTTTAAGTTCTTGCTGTTGAAAAGCGTCAGCACTAGAGGGACGGAAAGGGGTTCATCTGAATTCTTTTAATTGTATATGTAATAGCTGATGAACCCCTTTTTGAAAATCCTGCCTCTGTCACTGTTGCTGAATCGCTGCACTTTTGAAATTATGAGTTGCAAGTTTAGTAATTTTTGGTTCCGTGTTGAAACTAGAGTTGTTGTTAATTGAGCTGATTTGTTTTCATGACTGATATTGCAGAGGTTTATGCGTAGGATGAGGAGCATACAGGGGGCTCTTATTGTTACTTCTAGTTTCCAAATTCTACTAGGCTTCCTTGGCCTATGGAGAAATGTTGTTAGGTGTGTGTTAATATGTTATTTTTCTTTTCTCCAGTGACATCAACTTTATATCGTATACGTTATTTGCTGCATAATTCTGTGGCTCTTAATTAAATTCTATAATTTAGGTTACTTAGCCCTCTATCTGTGGCACCACTTGTTACCTTTACTGGACTAGGGCTCTACTATCTAGGCTTTCCAATGGTGAGAATTCTAATCCTAGATTTCTCTTATATAAGCATATTTTCGATTTAAAAGATGAGAATCTCAAATTGCTGAAAACAATAACAACAACCACACCTCAGTCACAGTCAAGTTTGGGTTCGCTATAGATTGCTGAAAACATGCTCACTGATTATTTGTTGTAACCTTTGTTTTGTAGATTGCAGAATGTATCGAAGTTGGGATACCACAATTAATTTTCATGGTTGTCATTACACAGGCAAGTAACGTCGTTCACTTTTTAACGAATTTAAGTTTGGATTGTACCTTGTTACTTATTCATGAGGTTGTTGTAAAGGATACTATAGTGTATGTATTCTCTTTGCCATTGCACTATCCTTTTTTATGCATTGTGCTTAACTTTCTCCTTATTTATAGATTTCCGATTTGACATGTAATGGTAATAATATTTCATATTGTTAACACTTGCTTCCCTGAATGTAATAATGTTCTTGCAGTATCTACCAACATATCTCAAATTAAAGAGGCTCAAATGTGACCGGTTTGCAATGCTCTTCTCTATAGCAATTGTATGGTTTTATGCAGCAATCTTGACCTGGAGTGGTGCATACAAGAATGCAAATGAAGCAAATTGCCGCACTGATAGCTCTGGACTCATCGCCGGATCTCCTTGGTGAGATTTTTCTCTTTATGTTCACATCAGCAAGCGGCAATTCCTATTTCTTCATCATTTCTGTCGGGAGTCTGACTTATGCTGCAACTCGCGTCACTTTATGCAGGATCGACATGCCATATATATTCCTGTGGGGGGTTCCAACTTTCAAATTTGCAGATGCTTTTACTATGATGATCGCTTCTTTTGTTGCTTCTGTGGAGGTCTGTTCTCTGAACCTCTACTTATCTGTTTTCTATTGATATGTAACACATAAGTCTTCGTAGTTCTGAATCGTTTAGGTACACTGGTCTTTTATTTGTATAGTGAAAATTACTCTTCGAATTCACTTTGAGTACTTATGTTTGTAGTCAACTGGTGTATTTCATGCGTCAGCGAGATATGGAAGTGCTACACCAGTGCCACCTTCTGTCATTAGCCGAGGTGTTGGCTGGCTGGTGAGATCAAATATGCTCTTCTATCCCCCTTTTTACAAGTTTCATTTACCTCATGAATTTTAATTCGTCGCAGGGGATTGGGACTATGCTAAATGCCCTTTTTGGTGGTGTCACTGGTTGCGTTGCTACAGCGTAACAATCTTCTATCTTTTTAATCTAAAATTACTTAGGCATGGATGGATATGACCAATCAACTAACTATGATTCGCAGGGAAAACGCTGGTCTATTGGCAATGACAAGAGTTGGAAGCCGAAGAGTCGTGCAAATCTCTGCTGCTTTTATGATTTTCTTCTCCATCTTAGGTATGCTTACATTGTGTTTCTACCAAAACTAGATGCTTTTTCCCTGTAATGTATCGATTTAATCGTGACACGCTTTACTGTTTGCTAGGAAAATTTGGAGCAATCTTTGCTTCAATACCTGCATCAATCATGGCTGCAGTATATTGCATCTTCTTTGGATATATCTGTATGTATCTCTTAAATTATTACTCATCGTTTTTACTAAATGCAACTTATTTTCCAAATGACATTTTACCCATTGGTTGACTTGCAGCATCCGCTGGTCTTGGATTTCTCCAATTCTGTAACCTTAATAGCTTTAGAACAAACTTCATATTGGGATTTTCTCTTTTTCTGGGATTTTCTTTACCACAATACTTCAGAGAGCGTCACGCGTGCTCTGTATCTGGTCCTCTTCATACACATTCAAGATGGGTAATCACAAAGTTTCATCCATTAAACGTTACAAATAAACTCGTACTAATATTATTCCTTTTGACTGTAGTTCAATGACACAATGTCTGTCATCTTCATGTCACACGCTACGATAGCTGCTGCAGTTGCTGTATTCTTGGATAGGACTCTTCCATTTAGTAACGATGAAGCTCGAAAAGACAATGGCTCACTTTGGTGGGATAAGTTTGCGGTATATGCTAAAGATGTTAGAAGTGATGAGTTTTATAAATTACCATGCCAACTTAATAGGTTCTTCCCTTCTTATTAGTCAAAAAATAAATGTCATCACTGTGGAAGTTGATTTATTGTGTTGCAACAAAAATGGTCTTATGCCAAAACTGATCTACTGACAAAATTATGCTTCTTGAGCCACTTGGCATAATTTTGTTGCTTGGCTAATGAATATCAAAGAGGATTTATTTCTATGCCAAATCAGAGAATAATGCCGCGAAACATGCATAATTAGAGGTAATTTATGATCGATTTGGATTGATAAATGGTGTTGGATTCCAAAAGGTGTGAATCGGAAATGAAGTGTTTTTGTGACTTCCCTGATAAAGAACAGTAATCATAATGTTATACTATCTTTTGTTGGCTATAGATAGAGACGTTTTTGTCATTTTTCATCTACGAATTTCTAAGTTTTATCCTCTGCTTTTCATAAAAACTCAAATGTGATATGTGACGTGAAACTTCAGGCACTATTATTCTAACGAAGTAAATCGTTCTTTTCTGTATTTTGGTTCCTTGAGGGGAATAATTTAATTTTTTAAGGATACATCGTGAATATAATAAGCTCGATTTTTCATTCTTTGATATAAGTTTATTATCTTTTTTACTTGAAATAATTCTCAATGATATAAATATCTAAGAATGATTTTAGATCATACGTTTCAAAAGTCTTACTCTTTTTCTTAAATAACATGCCAAGTATAAGGATGTCACGTAAAATAAGACGAGAGTGTGTTTTTTTAAAAATTTACTGTTCATAGTTTATTGTATAGAGATCTAAGCTAGTAACAAATGGTCACTTGAGTTTCAGTTTGTTTTCCATAGTGAGTCAAAAATGGTCAAATTCTTTAGCTCACATACTTGAATTGAATTTGTTTAGCCCCACCATATGGCGTGCAAAACCTCTGCCTCACTGAAGGTTAACTCTTCTATCCCTGCAAACAAGGATTGTAGTACAGTGACAAGTACTCTTTCATTCTCAATAAGAGGTCTCGGGTTTGAATTCTCAGGGTTCTATGGAGTCGTCTTTGTTAGGCAACGCTTTATCCCGATGCGAATCTGAACTTAGTCGTAGCCCTGGCCTCCCTGCTTCTCCAATATGGTGGAGTCTCAAATATGTGAAAGACTTATATTATCTTTTCCAAAAACAGAAAATAAAAGAAAAAAGAAGTTACTAGGAATAAACTATGAGCTTGTCCTTGTTCAACTTTTACGTGCACACGGAATTGTCATTAAATTATAATTTTTTATTTATAGTGGGATATTTAACGTGTGGATACCCATAAATTCAAGGCTGCTTATTTTCCTTCCATGTTTTAGGTAGCTACTTCGTCATTTCTTGCTTGGCTAATTATCTTGTTTATAGACATGAACTAGGTCTATCGAAAACATCCTCTTATGAGTCGTGCATATACTTTACCCATATCGCACTTGTGATACTAACACTAATTAAGCTGTTGAAGAGTCCACGTAGGATGAAAAAGGATGGGTGATTTCTGGTGGCAGAGTTAGGATTATCACTAAAGGGTTTAAAATTTGAAAAAACAGCCACTCGAACTAATAGAAGGGGATTCGACATGATGTCTACTACATAAATATCAAAAATTATTTAATCATGTGTAAATTGTATAAGTTATAGTCGAAGGAGGTTCGGATGAATCCCTGCCGAAGGACTAATAACTCTCCTCCTGGTGATTTCCTTGTATGACCTTGGACAATTCTTTCCTCGTGGGCTAGCTTTGGGTACTACTGTGGCCCAAATATGAAATTGCCCACCTTCCAGGCAATGAATTGCATAGCAAGTCTTCAAAAGATCTTTCTAAAACTGCTGACTTTTCTAAGCAGAACTATGAGTCTAATGTATTGCATAGCAAGTCTTCAGAACTGCTCAACTTTCTAACCAGAACTGTGACTCAGTCATTAGAATCTTGCGTGCTAAGTTTGATGGTCGGTTGGAAATTTTGGACAGAAATTTGCTACTCTTTTTCGAGGTTAACACTAATTGTTTGGGTATATAAAATCATATTGCCAAGTATAGCAGTTAATCTTATAACTTAAAGTGAAAAACTTTCCTTAATATCATTAGATGGTTGATGCAGTTGTGTCCTATGCAGTGGAAAAACTGGGGGATTTCCTCATAGAGGAAGTTACCCTGCGCCAAAATCTCAGAGAGAATGTTCGTTGGCTGAGAAATGAACTGTCTTTCATGCAAGATTTCCTCAAAGATGCCGAAAAAAAACAAGCACAAGATAACCTCGTGCAGCGATGGGTATTTGAAATCATTACCGTTGCTAATGAAGCTGTTGCAATCTTAGAAGCATACAGTTTGGATGAACGAAAAGATGGTGATTATGCTGTTGGATTCGTTGATCGTCTTAAGGCTTGTGCTTGCATCTGTAAGAAGGAGGCCAAATTTCGCAACATTGGGAAGGACATCCAGTCCCTCAGGGAAAGAGTCATAGATATCTCTCGAAAAAGAGGTACCTATGGTATTACTCAGATTGATAATAATACTGGAGATGGGCCAAATGATCCATCTTCGTCATTAATAAGAACATTGAGGAGAGCAGTGTCCTATGTAGAGGAAGATCAGCTCTTTGTGGGCTTTCAAGAGGACTTTCAAAGACTACTTGATGAACTTCTCAAAAAGGAGCCTCGCCGAAATGTCCTTTCAATTTATGGTATGGGTGGGCTGGGCAAGACCACTCTTGCAAGAAAGCTATATAACTCCCCAAGTCTAATCACTAGCTTCAAAACTCGTGCTTGGATATGTGTCTCTCAACAATATAGTATTCCAGATCTCCTTCGGAGTATCATAAAATCGATCCAAGGTTGCAGTGAAGAAACGCTAAAATTGTTGAAGAAGATGTCCGAGAGAGATTTAGAAACTCACCTCCGTAATTTATTGAAAAAGTGCAAATACCTTGTGGTGGTTGATGATGTATGGCATCGAGAAGCTTGGGAGAGCCTGAAAAGAGCCCTACCAGATAACAACAATGGCAGTAGAGTTATCCTTACAACACGAAAGGAGGATGTGGCTGAAAGAGTCAGTGACAAAGGTTTCTCCCATAAACTTCGGTTTCTAAATAAAAGAGAAAGTTGGGACCTTTTATGCCAGAAACTACATCCGGAGAATAAGATGATTGGCTCTGACTTGTTCTCCCCATCAATGGAAAGGCTAGCTAAGGAAATGGTGGGGAAGTGCAGAGGCTTACCACTTGCCATTGTGGTACTAGGCGGGCTACTTTCCTACAGAAATGGGGTGGAGGAATGGCAAAAGGTGAAGACACACCTTTGGCAGCATATGAAGAATGACTCGATCGAGATCTCTCACATCCTCTCATTGAGCTACAATGATTTGTCATTTGAGCTCAAGCAATGTTTTCTGTACTTTGGCATTTTCCGAGAAGATGAAGTGATTGATTCTGAAAAGTTGATGCATTTGTGGCTGGCAGAGGGATTCATACCAAGAATTGGAGAAGAACATATGGAGGATATTGCTGAAAACTTCCTACATGAGCTAATAAGTCGAAGCTTGATTCAAGTGACGGAGTCATTCTTTGATAAAATTCTTACATGTAGGATACATGACCTACTTCGTGATCTTGCCATACAAAAGGCCATGGAGGTTCACTTGTATGACATTTATGATCCAAGAGTAAACTCCGTCACTCCATTTCGTCTCCGACATGCTATTCATGCGCAAACTCAAAGGTATCTTTCACTCGATCTTTCTGAATTGAAGTTAAGATCAATATTCTTCTTTGATAAGGAATTTAAAATCATGGACCACAGTAAAATGTCCATGATATGCCGTAGAACATTCCCGTATCTATATGTTCTGGACTTGGAGAACATCCTTTTTGATGCGGATGAACTACCTGATGCTATCGGCAATTTAGTACACCTCAAGTTCTTAGGCTTGTCTAACACCAATGTTTTAAAACTCCCACCTTCTATTGGCAAACTAAAAAGCCTACAAACGCTGAACGCATTGATATTTGACCATTGCTCATGCGAACTACCTCCTCAGATAGCGCAGCTCACAAATTTGAGACATTTAGTTGCTCGATATGAGGTTCCTTTGCAAGTTGACAGGCTGACAAATCTACGAACTCTTAAATATATTCGTTGTGATCAGTGGAAAGATACTGATGCTTGTTTGATCAACCTTCAAGAATTGGGCATGGAAAGAATTAGGAAATCTTATTCCCTAAAATCGATTGGCAGCCTGAAAAGCCTCAGGATCTTGTTTCTAGCTTGCCAATACGACGAAACTTTTCCTCCCCTTGAACCTCTTTCTTATTGTGAAAACCTTCACAGCTTGTGGTTAACAGGGAGAATAGAAGAACTAGCAGAGTTAAACAAGCTGCCAAAATCCATCAGTGAGTTAGTCCTAGAGTGTGCAGGATTCGAGGAAGATCCAATGCCAATTCTGGGGAAGTTTCCAAACTTAAGGCGTCTAAAGTTATCTTGGGCTTACAAGGGAAAGAAAATTACTTGCACGGGCAACAGTTTTGCTCAACTGGAGACCCTTATACTTGGTAATCTTGAAAATCTAGAAAGCTGGCATCTTCACACAACTGCTATGAGTGTGATTAAAAGTGTGAGTATATTTTCGTGTCCGAATCTGACGAAAATTCCAGAAAAAATGGAACCTATTTGTGGTGCTTGATGGTAATCAAAGACAACGGGATCTGTTCCCAAATTAACTAGTTTTGAACTTGCTGCATATCTGAAGCTTTTGAGGTGAGTCATTCCATCCTTTACTTTATTCCATTTATCATTAACTTAATGCTTCCTGAATTGGTACTGATTAATATTCTCCTGCGTGCAGGGGCGGAGCTACCTGGTGGTCGCCTGAACCTCCTTTGTGGGAAAATTGTTCTGTATACAAAGGTTAATCCTAATTTATGTAATTAAAAGAACCCCTTGGGACACCTAAGAGAAGCATAGCTCAGCAGTTAGGAGTTTTAGAAAAGCAAAGCGAAGTGCCCTGGGTTTGAACCCATGCAGCGCATTATTTTAACCCATAGTCGGTGTATATTTAATGTACAGTCAAACTATATTTGGTTTTTGATTATATCATAATATATATTCAGTGTATAGCGTATGTATAAGTAGTCAGCATATACTTTAATTTTGGCAATTTATATTGCATAGTCGTGTACATTTTTTATGATTTTTGACTATTTTTTTTATGTAAATAAAAGAGGGTTATTTGTTGTGAAATAAATTAGTCTATTGTATGTATTTGAAATTATCCATTTATTTTTCTTCTTTTTCATTATTTTTTTTTTAATGTTATTTCTCTTTTCATGTATTACCTCAAAGAAATTCTTTAGAAAATGATGAATTGTTATTATCTTCTGAATATGCGTTATACTATTAGTAACTGAATCCTTGCACCTTTTTAAAGAATGTTGATGATTTTCAAAGTAACATATTATTGAATGAGTGGGTGGGGTGGGGGTGGCGGTCAGGGGGTTTCCTACATTCAAAATTGGAGATGCTTTTACCAGGATGATTGCTTCTTTTGTTGCTTCTGCTGAGGTCTGTTCTCTGATCCCTTATTTGTTGTCTATTGAGATGTAACACAGTCTCCCTATCTAATGTTGCTAAGAAGTAGGCTGCAAGAAATTTGCATAGTGAAATCTAGTTTTGAATTCAATTTTAATCCTTTTTATTGTGCTGCCAACTGGTGTATATCTTGCATCAGCACCAGTGACACCTTCTTTATTAGCCGAGGTGTTGGCTGACTGGCGAGATCAAATCTTCTCTTCTATCCTGTCTATATCGACCTTTATTTACCTCCTGAACTTGTAACACTCGGCTGGGGATAGGGACTTTGCTAAATGCTCATTTGCTGGTTTTGCTAGTTGCACTGCTACATTGTGACAGTTTCTGATCTCTAATGCTTTTTCAATCTAAATCTTGTCCTACTAATGACTTGGGTACGAATAGCTACAAATACACTCTTCCATACTTGACTTTTATGTGACGTACAATCAATTAAATATGGTTGACAGTTGACATGGAACCTAACAGAGAAGCTAAAACTTTATCTTTATCTCTATGAACTCTCTATCTCTATGAGGTAGTGATTAGATCTGCATACATTTTACGCTCCCCAGACCCCACTTGTGGGATTCCATTGGATATGTTGTTGTTGAATTCATTTTTAATATGTTTTATTCTTTTGTTCGTGAAGAATACCATATGCCACTTTGTTGATGTCCCAGAAATCTTACTATTATGAATGTCAAGTGTATCTGCAATGGATTCTCAAATATAAGACGATATCATCCTATTTTGAGCCACTTGGCTAGAGAAAAGAGGATGAAGTAGTTTTATTATGAATAGTTCGCAAAATTGATACGTATAATATATAAGCATGCTCTTTAATTTTGCCTTAACCAACATTTTGGGTATGCACAATAGACACTAGGGGCGGCTCAATACTATCCATGGCTTAAAGCGAAACTTGAAGTTCTTGGGATTTTCTAACACCAATGTTTTCAAAGTCCCACCTTCCATTGACAAACTAAAAAGCCTACAAAAGCTGAACGCTTTGATATTCAACCAGATAGCGCAGCTCACAAATTTGAGACATTTAGTTGCTCCATATGAGGTTCCTTTGCAAGTTGACAAACTGACAAAATCTACTAACTTTAAATATACTCGTTGTGATCAGTAAAAACCCTTGTAGTTGGGCCCTTCCCTTGACCCTGTGCATAGCAGGAGCTTTCCCTTTTTTTTTACTAATGTTCTTGCAGTATCTACCAACATGTGATCAGTTTGCTGTCTCATCTGTCTTCTCTGTTCCAGTTGTAAGGTTTTATACAATATCTTGACCTACAGTGTATCACTGGAAGAATACAATTGATACAAATTGTCACGCTGATAGCTCTGTCCTCATTGTTGTATGACAAATTGAGACATGTTCTTTCGCATATTTTCGCATCACTTATGTGCAAGTCCTATTTCATTGATTATATTCTAGAAGTCTATAGGTCATAGGTTTGAGCCGTAGAAACAACTGCTACTGAATAAACTCGTGCTAATGTTGTTCTTGTTGAACTGCACTTTAATGACACAATGTCTGTCATCTTCATATCACTCTCTGTGATGAAGCTCGTAAAGACAATGGCTCACATTGATGGGACAAGCTTGTGGTATATATGTTCTAAGATGTTAGAAGTGATGAGTTCTATAAATTACCATTGCCAACTTAATAGGTTCTTCCAAGCTTATTAATGGTCTTTTTTAAAAAAATAATCATCACTTGGAACTTTTCCTTCAGAAAACTATATGTCATTTTGGTTGCCTTAATTGCCCCTGTCAAAGATGATTATTTGTGTTATTGGAAAAACAGTGTCTAATGCTAAAATCAATCACTAACAGTAACAGTGTCTTTTCCATGTCTTGTTACTTCATTCAAAGAATTAGGTTCCATGTATTTGGATAATACCAATTTCTATTTTCTAGTTCACATAGAATGACCAATTGATGTGATAATAATTAAAAGAAAGGTTCTTTTATTTTCAATATTTTCAAGACGAATATTACAAATACACTATAGCATTCCTACAATATTTCCAAAATATAGTCTTCCCAAGAGCAAATAAAAATAAATACCTGTATATTATTTTAAAACATATTGCTTTATTTCTTAAAGATCAAAATTTTTAGTTAGTAGGAGCATAGATGTTCTCCAAAAAAAAAAAAGATCACATTTTTTCAAAACCTAGTTTTGTAGGCTGAGAGCCCATTTGACGAAGTTTTTGAGAGGTTAAAAATGTATGTATATTAGAGTATTTTTCCTATTTTCTCTCTTCTTGCTTCTTCTCTTTCGCCTCTTTCCCCTCTCTATGTAATCTCTTACTAGATATACAAATATATATGTATATTAGTTTTATATATACAATTATTTGACAAATATAATATTCAATTCGACTGATATACATATACAATTCTCCTCTCTCCACTCTCTTCCCTCTCCCTCTCGCCTCTCTCCTCCCTCTTTCAATCTCGCTCGCCTCTCTCCTCTCTTTTTCATTCTCACTTGCTAGATATACAAATATATACATACATATATATATATATACACACACACATAAAAATTGGCATGCATACATATATCATTCGTCTCTCAGCCCTATGTCGTTCATCTCTCTCCTATAATATGTAGCTACAAATCTTAATTTTAGCAAACTATGACTATTTTTTGCCTTGTTATGTTTTAATTGTTTGTTTTTTTTTTAAAAAAAATCTCTTTTTAAAAAATGATGTGTTCAAAAATTGCTTTTCTTAAAAAAAAGTGAGATGTTTGATCTCTTTTTTTTTTTTAAAGTAACTTTTCTCTGAAATTATCTTTTCTGGAAAAACAGTTATGAGAAAATACAACCAGAGCCAAATCAATTGCCATATTATTTCCTTTTATTTCTCCATTAAACAATTTTTTGATAAACTTTATTTTTAATGGGGAATAATATATTGAACAGAAAATCGAAAATATAAGGGCAGAAAGAAGAATACGTGTCCGATAATTAATTTGGGGTCATTTAATCTATTCAAATAATATTTGGGATTTAATATTAAAATTAGTATAAAACAGGAGGAGTTAAAATGGAAAGTTTTAGTTGACACAAGATTCTGAAGCACATGGCTTTGGAACAGCACACGTGTGGCCATCGACTAAACCAAGTCAGAATCCAGTACGATGCTGGTCCACCTCAGTTTTCACAAAAAAAAAATAATTAAAAAAAACACTAATTTTACCAACCAAAAAATAAAAAGAGGAAAAAAAATCAAGGGATAAATTGATAAATACTATAGTATTATGAATGAATGTGAGATATTTTTATTTGATTCATCATTATAGAAGAGTAGTAACTCTAGCTGTCTAATTATTTCAGTAAAACAGATCTATTTCGACTTGTACTATTCTTTATTGGTCCCAACGATTCAAATTCCGACACTAGAGTTTATAGCCATGTGAGTAGCCAAATGATAAGACAATGGATTTTGGTCCCGTAAATAAACATATGTTTAATAACTAGTAGTACGATAAAATTCGATATTTGCAAAATAACTAAGAACTCTTCAAGCTAGATTTCATTACATAATGAGTATGTGATAGTACAAGATTTTAATGTAGACACGATGACTAATATTGACCTCTCATAAACTGAAATTCAATAGATACCAAATGTCCCTTATGTACATGGTAAAAAAATGACAATGCATTTTAACTTTTTTGATAATTAAATAAATCAAGATTTTACTACTAAAATTGTAGAGAGATGCGAACGGAAAATGTTATAGGGTCATTTCAGTAATTGGATAATTAATGAAAAATATCTTTATATGGGATGATTTTAGTGTTTTGATGATTTCCCTCTTATTAACGACAACTTGTGCATTTATTATTACCTTCATTAATGTTTTTTCAATAGATGTTTAAGGTATTGTGAACATGTTATAGGGACTCCACTTAAGGGACCAAATGTTGAGTCCCACGTTGGTGGGTTAAGAAACATTTGATCTTTTTATATATAATTTTGAGCATCTATATCTCTTGAACTTTTTATCACATTGTTACGTTGGCCCCTATCCTATATTATATATTGTGAATTCTCCAGACGAGGGAGTTGATGAGTCCCACATTGACAGGTCCTAATTTTATTTTTTCATCGGTACGATTATTTTATTTTTTGTGATTTTTATTTTTCCCAAAGGACATAAGTAGGTTGTTTTGTGCGTAAAATGGTGAAATTTTGGCTGTCACACTGAGAACGATAGTCCCACCGTTTGTTAGGTCCACTTCCACATTTATTGTTCAGATGCCTCTATACTCTTCTACATTTAGACACACATTGCTAATCCAATTATAGAATATAATTATAAGTTCTATTTCTTTTTTTAAATTTTTCTACAATATATAATAATTGATTAGAAAAAATTCATGTCCCAGCCTTAATGTCGAGAAATCATTTTGATTTGCATATTCTAGACTTCTAGCTAGTAGTGTTATTGAAATAAACATTCGAAGGATATTGTCTTTCAAGTATATTAAGCATGCCGATATACTTTTCTACTCAACAGATATTCTAAGAACTCAAATCTATACTTTAGAAGGAGACGGTATGGATAGAATTCAGAAGAAAATTTGTACTAGGGACCCTTGGATATGATATGCACACATATATATTGGGCATGTTTACATATTTATACAGATCATACTCATAGCAGAAAATAAGATCGATATGTTTTCAACACATCATTTTGAAATCACTATTACGTTGCTTTTCTATTCAAAAGATCTTCTAAGAAATCAAACTTCACTCTGGACATTGTGAAGTTCAGAAGAAAAATTGTGCTTTAGGAATCGTTGTATATGATAGGCACGTGTGCATATATATAATGTTCTTCCATCAAGAACAGTTTAAAGCTATTCAAGAGATCTTCTGAGAACTCAAATCTCACTCTAGACGCAGATGATATGGAGTTCAGAGAAAAATTTGTGTTTAGGAACCCTTGGATATAATGATAGGTACACGTATATCGTGCATGTCTACATATTTGTACAAAGAATATATACTCATAGCAGAAAATAAGATCGGCATATCATGAGATGTTGTTTCAACATCACTTTTATGTCAATTTTCTATTCAAAAAATCTTCTAATAAAGTCTAGAAGAAAAATTGTGCACTTAGGAACCCTTGAATATGACAGGCACATATGTATAATGTTCTTTCATCAAGAACGGTTTAAAGCTATTACCATAAAATACGGATCATTTCCAATTGTTCTTATCTGAATGTCTTAACCAACCCTAATGCAGTTTTAGACATGAATGTTAGCATATATAGATATTACTTTTACTTGTATAAAAGGGGACTTAATTTTTATTATTTCATATTATGGTATGAAAGATTTGACTCCTTTGATGTGGACTTTGATGTTTGTCTTCGATCAGCTGGCTCTTTGGGTCACCATTGGCAGGGAAAAAATATGTCTTGTTGTGACTTGTAAGAGTGTGACTCTCACAAAGTGAGTTTGAAAATATTGCAAATAATGACAAGTGAGTGATAAATCTTACCTTAACCTTTTTAAAGGGACCACATAGAATTGGCAACGCCAAGTCTTTTGGTTCATTGCCCATACTTTTCATCATCACTCTTTGCTGGTTAAAAGTCAATGCAATAAAAAAATGTACAAAATTACAACCATTCTTTATAGCTTTGTAAATCATCAATCATGTAGAGCATACTACCAATTTTTTTCAACTTTATGAAATTGAAGTTGGCTTTTATGCTTCTTATAATATCTGGAGTAAAGTTGGTTAAAAGACTAGGTCAACAACTCTCCCAATTAAATCCCTCACTTAAAATTGGAACCAACTCCCTCCGATCCCTTTTATGTGTCGTCCTTACTATAAATAATAAATCGTTCTAAATATATGTCATTACACAAAATCAATGCTAAATGACACTGTTCTTCCTATTTTACCCTTGATAGTTAAAGCGTTTTGACTATTGAAATCTAGCATATTTAGTATCATTAATTGAAAACATGACCAAAAAACATGAAATAAGGGCAAAATAGTAAAGTTAATTTTTTCCTTAATACAAGTATAATCACAAAATGTAACATATTATAAAAAAGAAAAATCAATCATACACCACTTATAAGTTGTCTATAGAGATGGACCCACGATTTTAACTTAATAAATTCAACTTTTTAAGTTATATCCCTTTTAAGTTATGTCCTTGGTATCGAATTAATTATACTTCTAAAATTATTACGTTGAAATCTTATTATTTTTTTATGCTCGGTATAAATTTTGAACTCATAATATTAAGGCTACATCTGCCGCTGTCGGTCCTTACCTCCACTTCTCACTAGACTATGACTCTTCGGTACATAACCCACTCGGCCAAAGTCTCGTTGGTCATGAAATTCAATCAGATTAAATAATATTTGATATTTAAATGTTTTCAATTTTCAAAAATTTACTCAGATCAATTTCTTTTATTTTTGTGACCGCCACTTACAAAATTTTAAATTTTTTTCTAGTAGAATATGTATGTGAAAACACAATTTCATTTCAGTTTACAAAAATCACAACCTCAAGAACTCTGTTTCTTCAAATTCAAAATTTATGAAGAAATAGGTGATGGAGAAATAGAAGGATGATATTTTTCGTAGAGAATGCTCAAATTTTAATATACTACTTAAGGTCACTTAAGATGATTACAATCACCAATTACATCTCTATTATTTATACTATTTGAAATGTCAATCCAAGAGTTATGCACACATAACTAGATACATGTTCCTCCATCCATCTTTACTCGTCCCATGTTGACTCGGTCCAGGATTAAGAAATAGTAAATAATAAGGGTAACTTTACCAAATAAACCTTTGAATATAATAAATACAATGTCTTGAAAATATAATAGGAAAATGACTTTAGTTAATGGTAAGAGCAAATTAGGAACTAAGGATAAAATTATCTCTTGATTTCATAAAGGGGACAAACATTGTTGGACATCCCAAAATAGAATTGTGGACAAGTAAAGATGGATGGAAGGAGTAAATCCATATACTAACTAGATACATGTATTACTAATAACTCTCAAGAAATAATATTGACAGACTAAAAGTCAAGAATAATATTCTTGTGAATGCTTTAATTCCAACAATAGGAACTTATAAATTGGTCGTCTAATATTTTCCAATTAGTTCCATAAAATATAGAAATATATATTTGAATAATTTTGAGAAGAGAAAAAAATGAGTGAGTGTACAAGTGGTAGTGGGATAAATGATAGAAAAAGTAGGTTGGTTTTGGGCAGCAGATGGCATGTGCAAATAAGATCAGAGTCTGGGACCAGATGACTTAAAAAGTATACCCTACAGCAGCCCCCCCTACACTCTAACTAAATGGTTATTTTTGCGATCCCATAATTTTAGCTTTATATGAGCTACCTCTTTGCCCTATAATAATGACATGATTTTTGGGACACCTATACCTTGCATTGTGTGAATCATTTACTGTTTCTTCCTAGGCCGGCACACTCTGTGCTGCTGCCTTATTATTATGTCCTCCCTGCACCATTTTAATTTTACCCGAATATATATTACTATCTCAATTTATATGATACAGTTTGATCATCTCTTAGATTTTTTAAAATTTATGTGACTTAATTTAATTATTTTTTAGATCTTTTTCAATTTATGTGATACAGTTTAATTATTTTTTCTCTTTCAATTTATGTGATATAGCTTGACTAAGTATATGACATTTAAGAAATACGAAAAGACTTTGTAGTGTCTTAGAATTATGCAGTCCCATGTATATTCTCAATATATGTGATATAGTTTGATCATATTTTCTCTTTCAATTTGTGAGATGTAGCTTAACTAACCATATGACGTTTAAGAAATAGGAAAAGACTTTGTGATGTTTCAGAATTATGCACCCTCATATATATTCTCAATTTATGTGACAGAGTTTGATCATTTTTTTCCTCTTTCAATTTATGTGATGTTGCTTGACTAAGCATATGACATTTAAGAAACATGGAAAGAGTTTGTAAAGTTTCAAAATTATGCATCCTCATATATATTCTCAATTTATGTGATACAATCTGATCTTTTTTCTCTCTTTCAATTTATGTGATATAACTTAACTAACCATATGGCGTTTCAGAAATATGAAAATGTTTGAAGAACTATGTCCTTCAAATAAATGAATTGCTTAAATAGAAGTGTATGCTTGTCTAGTTGTATAGGTTTTTGGATAAATAAGTGGGACCTAATATGGGTAAAATATTGATAGTCTCATTAAATATTTGTCAAATACTCATAAGAAAATATGTCCTTTTGTGGAAAAATATATATAATTACATAAATTGAGACAAAGAAAATATAATTTTAGAATGATGGTATTCAAATCTGTTGAGACATATCTCACATTAGAAATGAGTGTAGTATATTGTTGTACTTCGTGTAACTTTACTTGTAAATGTATCCACCCTTGTACATAAATAGAGATATTTGTAGTGTAGTCGTAGTGTGAAGGGTAATCACTTGGACATCTTTATCGAAAAATCATTCTGAGTATATAAAAATTATAACGTGTATACAAGCAGAGGCAAATTCATAATTTTTTAAAAAAGATGCACTATTGTGAAGAGACAGTGTAAAAATTTACATTCACTAGATTCATTAACACTTCTGAAATAACTTATAAGTTCAAAATTATTATTTATTCTTTTACAATTTGAGTGATTTTCACTTATATATTTTACTCTTTATCGAGAAACCCGAAATGTTAGAAATCAATTGAGCCAATTGATTGTATCTTACATTTTTGCTACTACTAGTTCTAATATATCAATTTGATTTAACTTCATAACATTGATAAAAGTAGAATAGAAATTTTAACCTTCGCATTTGGAATTATTAAAGAAGGAATCAAACAAAGAAACAAGGAAAAAAAAAGTAATGGGGGCTCAATCCTAGAAAAAGAAAGGAAAAATAATAATAAACATGGAATTTGAATTATCAATTCATTTAGGTTCACTCAATAATTATTGTACTACAGGAGACTTTAAGTTTGAACAAACACATATATACTGAAGTAATTTTTTTAAAATATAAAATTGTTGTTGTATTATGGACCATAGGAAAAGAAGCACGATTCATGTGAATCTATATCTCTCCATGGCTCCACCTAAATCCGCTTCAATATAATAAATTCAATAATATCTTTATACATATATATTAAATCTCGAATATTAAATATTAGTACCTAGTAACTCTTGTCTACACTGACATTGGATTAATTATGAGTAAACTTTTTGTTTTTTTTTTTCTTTTGGCTTGTGGATTTTGCATAAACGCCAAGATTGTAACTTTGTGTGTTATATAGCTCAATAATCATGTGTACTATTATTTACCTAATAATGTACCACTAGCACTAAATTTTCAAGAATTGGCATTTATAGTTTGTTGAATAGGAAATTTTCAATAAGTCAAGAAGACTATTCAGTGGTGGAGACATCTAAGTATTTGTCTATGCATGTTTGTGTAAATCTAGTTTTCTTTTAAAACAAAATGTAATATTCAATAGGCAAAATAACAAAAGGTAATATCAATTTCAGATAGGAAATAAAGCTATAAAACCAACATAATCATAAGCATATACACACATACAAGAGGATAATAGACTAAGATCTCTTGAATAAATTTTGCCTAGTTACGCCCCATCAAACTTAAAGCACACATATCAAATTAACTTAAATTATGCCGTTATAAAGCTCTTTACTTTCGTCTCCAGTTGTGATGTGAGATTTATTTGAAGTGTTATGTGAACTTCATATTCAAAAATTTATTGGTCCTGTTTAACTCGCCCTCATCAGCAGACTCGCCATCACGGATTTCACATGTATGCAACCGTGGAGGGGTGGACAAAGAAAAACTTATATATTCTGCAAAGACCAAGCCTCCAATTACGACCAACTTATAAAAACAATTGGAGTCAAAAAGCTTTGTATTTTAAAAAATATTGTTATTGTGTCAGCAACAAGTGATCCAAGAAAAAGGTTTTAATTGACTCTTCATTAATAAGGTCATATATAGCATAAATGCCTGCACTTTATGAAGCTTTTACTGACTCACGACCTTGTTTTATGTTGCTCAAAATCTTGTGAAGTATTTGGCAGTGTTTAAATAGATTTTCAGACAATTCTGAACTTCAATCCCAATGATAAAAAGGTCTTCTTTTTTTTTTTTGACAAAAAATATTCTCATTAAACTTGTCAATACATAATATGAACAGAATCCCATATTATCCACAAGTTTGGAATTTTCTTGCATGTGAATTCTGATGATATACTAGGACTATTGTTTCATCTTTATCCTTTATTAATTGCAATACTATAATGAACTATCCAATACACACACACACACACACACAAAAAAAAAAAAAAAAAAAAAAACCTTAATTAAAGCTTCTTTAACCCCCCTACGTTGCATTTGTTATGGTTATTTTACTTTATATCTTTTTCTTTTCATATGATTTTGCTGGATGTACATAATATCTTAACATTAGCGAGTTGATTATTCAAACAGTTAATTAATAGTTATTGTCTTAAATTGTCAATTTCTTTTTTGAAAAAGAGTAATTTCTAAGATAATAACTCTTTAATTGAGAGACTATCGAAGTAATCAATCCTAACAGTAGTTGTACTGTTACTTTTGCTATCGTTGGAACAAATCTGACCCCTTCACTTATTCTCGAATCCAATCCAATAAATATCTACATGATGTTATAACATTAGCTTTAGCTAGTTGATAACTCAGACAGTTACTCA
>JAPFFP010000080.1:22597774-22632727 GCA_026153255.1 Solanum medicagineum | reverse complement strand
AACTGCTACTTCACAAATGAAAAAAGCGCAGATAGTTTAAAGAGCTATTTTGCTAAAATAAATTATAAATTTTAAATAAATTCATAAACTTCAAATTTTGACTGTCGAAAATTTATGGGAGTTTATACACGAGGTGCCTCATGATAACTTGATCATTAATTGGATATGAATAATTGGGCAAGGACAGTATATAGTTGGATTGGTCTTTCATAGTTATAGTGGCTAAATATCAAAAGTCATCAGTTGAATTAGACTAGTGAATGACCAAACAAAATATAATTTCTCTTACATGGCCCCTCTTAACAGCCTAATAAATTTAACTGACAAGTGAAATGCTAAATAAGGAGGGGAATCAACACAGAGGCAAATTTTCTTGCCAGGCTTTCTAGACCTATTGAATTGCATGTGCTGACTTGGAGATGTTTTTTTTGGAAGGAAAATATTTTTCACGAAAATAAATGTGTTATTTTTACTTCTTATTTTTATTTGATTGATATGTAAGTAAATTTATTTATAAGATGTTTGTATATAATTTAGATAAATATTATCAAAGGTTGGATGATATAGATGGGGCTAAGGAATGAGATACTTGAAATCGAAAATGAGATGTGTTAAAGGATGGTGAGGAACAGGGTTAATGTAGTTTAGCACTTATTTTTCCTACTTTCCTTGATAAAGTTATTTTCTCATTTTTCAAAAATTTATTTTTCTAGAGAAAATATTTTGATCAATAGGAAGAAAAAATATTTTCTTCCGTACCGAACACATCCTTGACCCTTCTTTTCTTTCTTTAAATAAGTTTTTTTTTCTTTTTTTTGGAAAAAAATAATTACACTTGCAATACACTCCTATAACCTAATTATTTTTTCCAGAACAAAGCAAGTGAAAATAGTATGCCATATAGTTTCCACTGACGAAATTCGAGGAGGTAAATTCAACATTTAAATTATTTGAATTCTCATAGGAGTAATAACTTCAAAATCTCAAACTAATATATTATATTATTTTAGTTCTATTTTATGTGGTATTAGAAATTTGTTCAAAAAAAGAATATCATTTTTTTAATATTTAGAAATAATTTAATTTTAAGATTTTTCCTTTATCCTTAAACAATTGATTCTCAACCATACAAATATCTAAAAATTATTCTAAACCACTAGTTTCAAAAGTTTTTTTTTCCCCCTTGAATACCTGTCAAAGTCAGAAGATGCCACAAAAAATATAACAAAAGGAGTAATAATTGATTAATGTTAAGTATTACATATATTCAGTGAATTTCTTAATAAGCATATACAAAGGTTTAGATAAAAGATAATTGAGTTCATGTGAAGACATGCAACTCTAATGACACTCTTACCCACATTTCGTTGATCAAAATATTTTGAAAAACATCTTTTTCTAAAACAGAAGGGTAAATTTCTTTAAAATGAAGAAAATGAAGCTCCAAACTCATTATCTTCTCCCAAACTCATTCCATCCCTCCAACCCAAAACTCCCCATATCCCATCCCCCAAAGTACTTTAAATTACATATACATGCTCTCAACACAATACACACCTTTAACTTCCACTATGCATAGGGTTCGGGGAAGGATCCAACTACAATGGTCTATTGTACAGACCCTTGTGGTCCTTTAATCAAAAACTCAAATCTGGCATTATGATAAAGAACATGCAAACTCACCGTTCAAAGTATGAAGTTTCATCAATATCAATTCTTGTATATAAAACAAAACGAGTATATTGAACTTCAAAATTGATTTCACAGGGTAACTAGACTATCAAAAGAATACATTACAGAACATGCTATCATCACCTCTTCCCCAGAGGGACAACAAAGAAAAATCTAACATTGAAAATGGGCTTGAATTGCCCCACTAAATTTCCCTAGTAAAATGAAACAAAAACCACCTGGCACAAGACAAGTTATGTCCCGAAAATATGTCTGTGAACAGGTGCTGTATCCAAACTTTTGACCACTTGAATCCATGGTTTGTCTATGATCAAGGTAGATGTTTTTGAAAGATGTCCAACAAACAAGACGGGATCTCTGAAACTATGAAACTCGAAATTCTTTCGACTATTCTGTTTCATATCCAAGTCACTTCCCTTTGACTTGCGCTTCAAACTTGCATTCACACTCCCATTCATGTGAGAACTATGCAGCTTCTTTGAAGCTAAATCTTGAACATGGGCTACATCAGCCTCATCATCACCATCCACTGGCTTCCCGAAGTCGATCAAGCACATCGCCCTGTTGGTTAAGTATTAGTAGAGATGCCATTATCATAATGGAACACAGAGAGAAAATAGGAGATTCAACGCTTTATTTCCTTGTTATTTGACGTGACATAAACAGTACATCTCAACTGAGACCAAAAGGAACAGGACTATTGATATGCTTTGATTTGTCGAAGCAAACTACAAGATCGGGTGATAAAGTAAAACCCAACCCATATATGATAAAAGAACAAATAAAACACTTAAAACTTCGTAAAATTGGGTTGGGTTGGATCTTGACCCCTTCTACTATCCATTAACCAACCCGTTTCCAAAGTAAATTTGGGTTGGGTTGGGTTGTGTCTTGACACATTATTACCCGCCAAATTTGACTCAACGGGCCGATTGCAGCACAATCCTGAGAAACAGAGACACTAATAATCTTTTTATCACTAAATAAAAGATTATTAATAGAATAAAACCACAGACCAGGATGGTGACTGGCCTGCACAAAAGTGAGTCCCCAGCGCAAAATGAAAGGGGATAACATATAGAAAAAATGCTTTCGGAATACTTCGAGAAAAAACTCATTATAAATGCTTTTGGAATACTTAGAGAAAAAGCTCATTATAAATGTTTTCGGAATACTTAGATACCCGGTGGCTGCCAATAAACCAGTCATGCAAGGTTAAAGATTGCATCTCAGCTAGAGTATTTTTAGTTATAGCCTAAAAGAGAAACAGTCTTATCCACCTTTCGGCTTACTTTTCTCTCAAAGAATAAGTGTAAATCGATAATGAGCCCCTCTATAGGAATTACTAAGTGACTTTGATTTTCAAAAGGCAAGTAACAATCAACAAGTAAAAATACTGACCACATTTATAATTATAAATACAAAAGATAAATGATCAGATCCGTCAAAAAACTGTAGAACAAACCTGGGACTATAGGCAATGACAGATGAAGAGCTGGAAGACGGTGGAAATGAAATTCCAATCACTTCTCCAGGAAATTCTTGATATCTTTTCGGCAGTGCAAATGAATTATGATTCGACCATTCCCCTAACTGCTTAGCTTCAACATCTAATGCATATACCTGGTTTGAAGAAGTTGATACTATAAGCACATTGCTATTTTGAGGAGTAAAACCACCAGCCGTAACTGAATGACCATCCAATCTTGATATAAACCAATGTTGCCTGCTCCACAGAAAAATTCATTCAGCCCCAAAAGAAACGAGAATACAAAATGATCAAGTACAAGTAAATGATTTCATAGATAGTTGAGGTATTCATAAAATTGCAAAAGAGATCTAAAAAAACCAATAGCAAAAATGATAAAATCCCAAGGATTAAAAGGAAACAATAGTACAAGGTAATTAAACACATGTAGAAGAGCATGTTAATACCTCTGTATCTCTAGATTAAATATATACACATCTCCAAAGCAGTTTATAGTAGCTAGCCATTGCCCGTCGGTGCTGACAAACATTCTCGTTATGGGAGGTTCAACAGGGAATAGTTCTTCAACATGCTCTTCACGACAAGGTGTAAAAACATGAACTAGTTCCGAGCTTCCTACATCCACCACCTAGAGAAAAAGCTAAAACTTCATAAAATAGCTCAGATAAATTCATAGCCTAAATAAAAATTAGTGAGTTTAATGTTTCAGATGTATCGGTAGCCTAAATATATAGCAATTACTGCAAGCCATGGTCATCGGAGTCCACCCAAAGATGTCAGCCCGCAGAACTGCTGACTATGTCTGTGATATGTTCTATTAAAGACTATGACCCCTACCCACTAACCACACCCACCCTACCCTCCCTTATCTTCAGCATCTCATGCTTGCTCCCCCTTCTTCTGTACCCACTCCCTTAGCCTCTTTCCAGCAGTGTTTTGTACTGCGAAAGGTGACAAGGTCTGCCTCGCCAAAAGGAGATGCCAGCGGCGAGGCGCTTGGCTTTTTGAAGTATGGCATCATTTAATACCAAAAGTTAAAATATTTAATTGCATATATCACTAATCAAAATCTAAATCTCTATAACATATTAGCAGATATTTCAATTCAAAGACTGAAAACAGATAGTAAATACCAAAAGGCTAGAACTTGAATGAGGAAAAAACAAAATCAAAGTCAATAGTGAGGAAAAAACAGAGGTAGAAGTTACTCTAAAGTCTGCTGCATAAGGAAAAAAAGAAACACAGGAAGATGAAATCTAAAGAAGAAAAGAAGAAATGCATATTGGTTGGACTTTGCAGTCTCCAGAAAAGTTTGGTTGGTCGTTGGAGAAGTCTAGTCGGGTAATTTGGTTGGAGTTGTAGTCTAAGCCTAAGAGTGCAACTATGCAAATTTGGAAAGAAAACCCTAAAATTACCTTTTAACTTTTAAAACGCCTTAAATTAGTCATTTAAAAAAAAATACAAAAGGCGACGCCATTCTCGTGTCTCGCTTTTGTCGCCATTGTCGCTATGGTGTCGCCTTTTTTTTAGTAAGTAAGATTTTGTATCAGGAAGGCATCAAGAAGATACAGGTTACATACACATTAACATGGCTAACTCCTGAGAACAAAAACACCTATTTAATCAGGGAGTTAGCCACAAAAGCAGGGAGAACCATGATTGTCTCGCCTCAAAGCTAAAAGGCGATGAAGGGTCACCTCGCCTCGCCTCTCGCCATTGGCGACAAGGTGATTGCCTTTCACAACACTGCAGTTTCCAGTGCCATCACTGCCATACCACCAACTCCCACTTCATGATTCTAGATCTCCTCCCTTCATCATCCCTTATGATGCAGTTTGGTGGTAGGATTGCACCAGCAGGGAGAACCATAACAGGTTAGGTGGTCAGAGTCCAGGAAGGCCAGATTCACCAGCAGCAAAGCTGGTTAGTTCTATAGTCATGATCCTTAACCATGATAACCTTACTGTCCTAAAGAAACTTTTTTTAATCGATCCCTACTGTCAAACACTCAAACTTACTATATGAATTCCTTAGTAGAGCCAAAAAGCAGATGACAGGGTAACTCACTGCTACTTTTTTTCGAGAAAGGTAGCATTGGCTAACTGACTGCTACTTAGAAGTGCAGTAAGACACAAAATGTACATTATACTTTAATTTGAAAGTAAAGTAGAAAATAAAAGAGAGAAGAAGGTAAACTGGACAAGGTACTGACATAGACCCTTCTGTCACACCCTGCTATCATCAACCGAGAAGAATCAGCACTGAAGACCATTGAATGGGCAAAGGGCAGATCCAAAGGAAGATGCCTTTTGTTGACTGCCCATGGACTCTTATTGGAAGCACCTCTCTTAAGTTCAAAAAGGCAGGGTTTTACATGATCAGAAAAAGCAAAAAGGGCACCAGAAGGAGAAATTGCACTGCATGTTATTTTCCTTGAAGCTTTACACTTAACTCGGGCCACCAGATCTGTCTTAGCAGCTCCACCAGACACAGCTCGAACAAACAAAATATCAACCCAGTAGGAAGCTTGGATTAAGAGTAACGCAGCCTGATTGAATACTGTACTTACTGCAAGTTGTATATGCGGCCTTTGAGGTACAGGACAAATATCATGTGGAGAAAACTTGGTAAACTCCCTCGCAGAATATGCAAAAAGTTTAGTGTCATCACCACCTGAGATAAGCATTGGCACACCTAAATGTGCCCATTTATGGTAACTATAATCAAGTGGCTTCGACCTAGATCGAGGTCTTTTACTGTCTCGTTCAACTATGGTATCTGAAAGGAAAATGAAGATGATTAACAATAGAGCAGAATACAAAGCGCAAATGGACTGTACGAAGACAACTCTGAGAGAATTAAACTGTCAGTTAGAGAAAGGGACAAAGGATCAATTTTATCATCAAAGGATACAAATGAACTAACCTTCGTGACTGATGGGCACAGCAATAGCCAAGGCCCTCACATCATGCGTATGGGCCCTCACGTGACTAATATAAACCCATTTCTTCACGACTCCAGAGGTTATATTTCCATCATTAGCCCCAGCAAAATCCATAGAGAGCTTATAAAGTATAACCTGAAAACCATGAGTGCATCAGCAGCAGCTATGGAAGCATGTTCACCTGTCATTTCTGAACAGTTACGAACAACAATCTTCCTCTGTAAAATATTCAGTGAGAAAGAGAATATTACAGGAAAAAAAGGTAACTGCGGATTACTGCAAATTATTGAAGCATGTTAACACCAGTGTTTAAAAAGGCATTCCTGGGACGAGCCTCAGGGTGGGTCGTAGTACAGAATGCACCGGGGCAATCTGTGGGAACTGAAGTATCATAAGGTGTAGGCCCCATCAGTCGTTGGGCAAGTTTCTGTTTTCGGGCATATGCGCAAAAAACCTCTCCTAATTAAAATTGCAAATCAAGTCCTTGATTAATACCAAAAAAGATAAAATTCAACTTGCTACTAAATTTTAAGAACTTATATAACATAAAAATCTAAATATATCTTATTCTTAAGACCTAATTTTTTTTTTCTCTTCGTTTTTCACTGGGTACAGGGAAAAGATGATAGTATTAAAGATAAAATGGATAGAAAGTTGTGGAGATCACGGATTAGGGTAGACGGATAGTAGATAGAAGTGCACCAATAAAAATAGGTAGGAAGGTATTGTCTCGTTGTCCATACTAGTAGTCGTACTATTGCTCTTGTGACTTGTAGTTTGTTGTTCTTCAATTTCGTTTACTATTTATTGTTTCGTGTAGTTTGATTATAGTATTATTTCGATGTAATATTGTTCTGCTACTCTGTAGTTTTTGTTACTGTCTGGTGTGTTTTGTACTTCCCTTCTTTTCAGACTGTTTTTGTCTAGAGCTGAGGGCTCATCAGAAACAGACTTTCTAGTTTCTACCTCTAAGATAGAAGTACGGCCTGCTAACTCTACCCTCCTCAGACCCAGCTTGCGGTACTACGTTGGGTATGTCGTCGGTGTTGTTCGGTTGGGTAGCGACAAGTAATTTTGAGTTTGTTTTGGGGGGACAAAAAACTAAAGCCTGAAAACATTCTTTGAAGCTCTTACATATGTGAATTAACAAGATAAAACCTACAAAATATCTACCAGACATACTTCAAACAAGAATATTTGGTTGAAGGTGAAACGTTTTGCCGGAAAAAAGGAAAGTTGACCGAAGCTGCAAACATGTACTCCAGTATTGGTGGAGGGTGGGGTCACTTATTCCATGCAAAGCACCCACCAGTAAATAGTACCAGTGGTGACAACCAGTCATTTTCTGGAACAAACACCAATCCAAGAGTCCCGTAATAGCCATTTCGACCAACCAATGGGCTATAAATAAAAAGATGCACTGCATCATTATCTTAGTTTCAACTTTTAAAATAGCAGGGGGGACAAACCCCTACAACTTCAACAGAAAGTATTCTTTTCTAGGGGTTGGCAATCTACATACCTGACCATCAGAGCCAGCAGAAAACACCCTAGTATGGCTAGGAGATGCTGCTAAAGCATTTACATCGCCTTTATGATTGGAAAGTGCATTCACAAGTGTCCCATGCTGGGTGTCCCAGAACTGAACACTCCCAGTACTATCTGCACTGACGAGGGTACCACATCTGGAAACAATTTGAAGTTGAGGAAAATAGGAATATCAGACAGAACATTCTTTAAAAGGGGGGAAATGAACTTCCTTTCTTCACATATATTTAATGCAAGCATTTTAAATTTAATTTTCACCTCAATGCAAGTAATGACCATATGCATAGTTCAGATCCACTACCCAGCCCTCCAAGACCAACTGATATCCTGTAGATTTCATGAGCAGACTTTGCATCCCAGCATCGTATAAGCCTGCAAGGAAACAACTTCCATCAGAAAATTCAGTGTGGACATCCTATAAAAAAAGTAACTTTATGCCTCAACCTTTCTGTTTTTTTTTTTTTTTTTTTTGAGTTCTCATTAGAAATCAACTGGTAGAAGTTCAGCAGATAGTATATTCAAAAGTCAAACATACCCATCACTACTCCCAGAGAATAACCTATTTGCATCAGAACTCCAAGTAACACTCAATGTACGTCCTGCAAAAAAAATATGTATAACTCTATAATACCAAGCAACAATCACATATGTTCTGTGACTATTAAGGGTAGCTGTCTCACCATTGACCCTTGGCAATGATCTTTTGTAAGTTAAATTCTCATCATCATTGACTATATAGATTCTTACACAGCCATCATCACAAGCAAATGCGATTCGACTACTATCACTAGCATGATCCTCGTGAAGCTCTACTGAGTCATCATCATCTTCGCTTTCACTGCTTTCACTATCACTACTCTCACTATCTCTATGATTAATGTGGCCATTCTCAAAATGCTTGGAAGACTGCTTTTGATTAAGCTCTGAATTACTGCAGGGCTCCACAGCCATTTGCCATATTGCAACACCAATAGAATCTAACGCAGTCTGCAAACAACCATACCAACAATAACATTACTTTATTTACATCAAACAAAGGACAAAGCAGTGTTTTGGACGGCGACAAGGGTCTGCGTCACCACAAGGCGAGGCACTCGCCTTTTTGAAGTACAACGTCAATTAATACCAAAAAAATAAAATATTTAATTGTATATATAAATAATCAAAACCTCAACCTCAATAATATATTAGCAAATATTTCAATTCAAAAACTAGAAATAGAAGTAGATATTAAAAGTCTAGAACTTGAATGAGAAAAAAACAAAACAAAAGTCAAAACAGTGAGGAAACTAACAGAGGTAGAAGTAATTTTGTACTCGGTGTTAAGAAGAAGAAGAAGAAGTAAAAAGAAACACAAGAAGAAGAAATCTCAAAAAGAAAAGAAGAGAAAAAAAAAGAAATACGTATTGATTGGACTATCTCCGGAAAAATTTAGCTGGTCGCCGGAGAAGTCTAGTTGGGTCATTTGGTTGGAGTCGAAGTCTAAGTGTAAGAGTGCAATTATGCAAATTTGGAAAGAAAATCCTAAAATTATTTTTTAACTTTTAAAACCCTAAATTGGTCCCCTTTTTTTAAGAAAATACAAAAGGTGACACATTTGTCGCTATGGAGAGAAGATGGCCTCTCCGTAAAGCTAAAAGGCAATGAAGGGTCGCCTCGCCTCGCCTCGCCATTAGCGACAAGGCAATCGCCTTTCACAACACTGGGACAAAGTGATTAAATAATGACTAGGAGCACAACAAAATGCAAACATGTCTGTCTTTAGTGGTAGTCAGCTTTACTTTGTCCATCATTTCTATATTAGCTACTAGATAGGTTAAAAGATACATTCTTTTCATCGTACCTCCTATACTGGAGCTATCGACAATCCCGCCCCTATCCCTTACAATGGTCTCTAAGATTGGTGGTAAGCATTGTAATTGCAACTCTATCCAATCATAAGCAGCTACTTAATGGTAATAAAAATAGCATAGAATAGTAGTAAATCTCCAGAGTACAGCAATATTCAACAAAAAAACATAAAGCAAAGGTTTCTCACACACCTTCTGCCTCAAATCAAAAAGGTCCCATTCAGAAACTGATCCATCAATGCTGGAAGAAAACAACCGACCAGCAGGCGAACCACTGCAACCCGACCTACACCAAACCAGCGAAGAAACCCTAGAATTTGGATTCCCGTGTATAGTCTAACCACCAAAACAAATCCAAAACTTTAATTTCGATAACAACACGAAAAGACTACAATTACAAGCAAAATATAAGTACGTACGAGCTGACAGTGCCAGCCGACTGATCCAGGAGAAACAAGCCAAATCTCAAGCGAACCGTCCTCACGAGCGGCGGCGACTTGAGAATCGTCGGCGCTGGTAGCTAAGGCTACCACCGGTGACGGCTTCCACTCAACTGAACTGCTCCGGTGAACTTCGAGCATTTCCAGAGCTAAAATTTACAGCTTTTGTGAAGAGTTTTTCCGACTGATTGGTGAAAGGGCAATGATGAAGATGGGAAGAGGAAGAGAATGAGAGAAGACAAACAGGACATACAAGCTAGGTTTTTTCAGAGGGTTTAAGCGCCAAGGATCGGTCCGGGTATCAATTCGGATCCGTCTGGAAGAAACGGGTCAGTCAAGTGCTCTTTGTAAGTTTCTTGGTAAGTTAATTTCCCATCCCGATGTCATAGTAGAGTTTGACTAATTCAGATTTGCGATATGCAGTGCCTATTTGAGAGAAATACTCTGTACTATAGTAGAGTTTGACTAATTGAGATTTGCGACGTATTGCGCCCATTTGAGTGAAGTACTCTGTATCGTAGTAGAGCTCGGCTAATTCATATTTATGACATGTAGTGTCAATTTGGGAGAAGTATTTCACACCATCGTAGAGCTCGATTAATTCAGATCTGCAATGTGTAGCACCCATTTTTGAGAGAAATCTCCATAACAAGAATTTTTTTATATATAAAGTGAATCTGAGACCTTTAACTACAAAGGAGCAGCTCCATTCGCTGCAACTCCATTAATGATAGTTTTTTTTATAAGTATCCCTATAATTTAATGTGTAGTTCAGTTAGATATGGAGGTTAGAAAAAGAAATAAAGAAAGTTTATGGATTTTATTATCTTAAATGAAAAATAGTTACTTCCTCCGTTTAAAACAAGTAACTTGATTTGACTTGGCATAAAATTTAAAAAAATAAAGAGAACTTGACACATAAAAAATTAAAATTAAAATTTAGCCAAAAAAAATGGCCAACATTTTTAAATCGACTAAAAAAAGGGGGGGAGATGGGGAGTTTGAAATGAAAAGCAGTATAATATATCAAAATATTTTTTTTCTTTTTTTTAATTTATTTGTTATTGTCTTAACGCCTTTTAAGAGAAAACAAATAAATGATAATTACAATGGATAAATAAAAATAAATATTTATCTCTTTTTAGTAAAGTTGAAAAAAAAATTGAAAGAATAAATGTATGGTCTTAAAAATTTGTCACTTAGAATATTGAACTTTAAAAATTGCCAAAATTAGGGAAAAAACATTCTTTCTAAATAAACTATACATAAAAATTGCATATATCATTATTCTTTTCAAATTTCACTTATAAAATTATAGTATATTATTTAAAAATAAATAAAATGAGACAATATATTAGTCATACTCAGAAAGGGTACCTTAGACATGATTGACATTATCACATTACATGTTCTTTAAGTGGAAACGTCTAGGGAATCAAATAAGTAATTATATATGTGGATTCAAAGATGTCAAAATCAATAATCAAGTAGCTAAATAAAACAACTTTGTATCAATAATTATGGTTTTCAACAAATTGCAAATACATCAACTGACTCTGTCTATGAGGCATTTACTAACTATGAAGGTACCAAGACTATTCCAGGGCTGCCTCGACCATGAAAAGAAAGATATAACTGAAATGAACATAAATCCTCTGAATGCTAGGAGGGCTCATCGAACTATGGGAATGCTTTGAAATCTTCAACAAATCGCTTGTTAATGTTCTCTAACACTTGTATCTAAGATTCAGCGTCAAATGGCATCAGTACATAGAATGTATAGTATATAATATGTCTGAATAGAATAACATGCAACAAAGGTAGTCAAAGAAAGAATTAGCTTAACTCAACATCATTATAACATGTAAATTTAAAATAATAAACAATTATTTCATTAATAGTCTCATCAATTTTCAATATGCATATATATTATAACTCATGAAAATAATATACTCTTTTTCTTAGGGAATTTCTTTAACTGACAACCACCACTTATGAGTTAATAATAATACAATGAACTGTTGTTGTTACTACTATCCTTCAATACCTTGTTAAGGTTGAGGACGCAAAACTCTATAGATCTAGTAAAACCTCCCTAGGGACATAAGAGGTATGACCTCTTTTCATCCTATTTGACGGCATAATTTATGGGGTTTGATATGATCATACTCTTACTCAAATTGGTGATAATACTCCTCCCAAAATATGTGTTTGTATTCTCATCCCATCTAGTCGCATTGGACTTTAACTCAAAACTAAACTTATCTCAACATCATCATCAAAATCTTGCTCAAAACATCATTAAAATTCAATGCTCAATTTCATCAAAATTCATTTAAAATATGCGTCATTTCGATCATCAAATAATACTTTACTTTATGCATGAAAAGCCATCAATTTAACCCAAAACATGCTTAATCTTGATTTAAAAAAAATACTTTGTGTAATGGATGGAAATCATGAATTTCAATATCAAACAATGCATAGAAAAATCATAATCATCAGCCCAACTAGGGTTCATGGGAAAATAGCCTCGAACCACGACTCCTACAATTTGAGAGATAAAAATAATAACAACCTTAATGCATATAGAAGAAGAATTAACTCGATTGGAATTCGAAACTAGATTTTTACTAAATTCTATACTCGTTCGAAAATAAAAACTTAAACGTGGGATGCGTGCAAGAACTCAATCAAACATTATGATAGTCTTATATACCTGGAAATATTGAAATTTTGCTTGAATTTGTAAGACCTCAGTAGAATGGCTTGAAACCTTGCTTTTCTCCTCTATGAATTGATTTTCAAATTAATCTAAGTGATTATGAATACTATTAGGTTTATATATGAGTCTTATTTTGATCCTAAAATATTCGAGGTTTAATTAGAAAAGGATCGAAAAAGATAAAAATAATTTTCATTAAAACAGATAGGTTGACCTATAAAATCTCATCTACAAGTCGTAGAGCAGTCTACGGCTTGTAGACTAGAGGTCTCGTGGTCCCCTAGGGAATCTAATTTGATCTATGAAATCCCTTCCACAAATCGTAAACCCAATGAAGGATCGTAAAAGTTTCATCTTATCGACCTTTATCGAGATTGATTTAGGGACTACAAAATCCAGACTTACTGTTCGTACAAGAAATGACAAGTCATGGTGATTTGGTCGAACACTTTAAAAAATTTATGGACTTGAGAGTGTACAGACTCTTTCATGGAGAGTTGATGTTTTATAGGTGGAAGCTGTCCATTTGACTTGGGGGAGACCCCTCTCTACTGCTTGTGAATGAATCTAAAAAATTGAACTCATATATTTTAAGTTGCAGTAAATTCAAAATTTATTTTTTTGAGATTTTAAATTTTATAAGTTGGAATATTTTAGGGACAATATTGAAAGAATGGAAAGATTATGTCTCCTTTGTATGTCGGTATAATATCATAATTCTACTAACATACATATAAATAAACAACTAATTTGGACAAAAGTAAAAGTTTTAATTGCTTGTAAAGTAAACCCTTTAATATAGTTCAAATTGCATATGTTATGCAATGCAGAGAGAACAATGTATCCATAGATCTTATTTCTATCATTAAAAAAATTAATTTAAATAAAATATATTAAAATTGATACGAACATCAAAAACTCACTAAATAGTTTGAACAGGTTATAAAGGATCATGAGATATCCATCTCTTGAACATATTAAAGCACTCATCCCTTTTGAATTCAGGAGCTACATGTCCTGCTCCCTGTTTAAAAGAAATAAGTAACAAAGAAAACATAAAATTATTAAGATCAAGTACAATAAATAAATTAAACCAATGGGAAGGAAAAGGAATAATATTAATAAATAAATTTCTTGCCTTTACTGTTGCAAATGTCATATTATTGGCATAAGATCTTGTGTATCTACAAAAATGAATAAATAAACAAATCAAATTTAGTATCCATGGTGATAAGGAAAAAAATTAACCTAATACTTCATACATTTTAATTTGATTGTTTGTCTTAAAGTTTGAAAAAAAAAGCGTATGAATATTGTGATCTTAAATTAAAAAAATACAAAATATATCAAAATATCTTAAATATGTCATGTGAAAAATTATAATTAAAGAATTATAAAAAAAATATTATTTATAAATAGACTAAAAAAGAAATTATATCGGAGACAGTAACATATTTGACCAAGCTTTCCGACTCTACTTATTTTGGAAACTATTTTCTAAGCAAGTGTTCTAAAATAGTAATTTGTATTTATGAGGAAAAGCTACTTCTAAATATTTTGAAAAACAACTTTACTCAAAAACATCTATATTTTTCTAAAAACTTCGTCTAACTCCTCAATTTTCTAAAATAAATACTTTATCTTTTAAATAAATATAAACACTTTTAATATCCCAATAACTATACCAAACTATAAATATTGTAAAAAACACTACTAAAACAATATATAAAAGTAGAAAAATACCCTGCAACTTGACCACCAACTGTCCATTGACGCCAATTATCAACAATTGAATAATTCAATGATTTAATCCATGCTTCAGTCGATTGAAATGGTACACCCATGTCATGATCACCACTGTTTCAACAAAAACAAAATTATAAATTTATTTAATTACAAAATTTTAATTTATTTCAAGATTTAATACTATAAACAAATTTATACTTTAATTAATTATTTTTTTTACCTGTATATAAGTGATCGATAACCTTTAGAGCTATGATTTACATGATATGGAATACTGTCCATAGACGTAAATGTATAGTATTTTTTAATACCATTTTGCTTGCATCTTGCCCAGTGATCTACAGTTCCCTGGTAAGAAATTGGAAAAGAAAATTAAAGAATAATAATAACCAAGTTTTAATGATAATTTGTGATCCAATTATGTATATCAATACTGTATATATTTTTCAAAAATTGATCTATACGAACTAATATTCATATGATCTAAAAGTTAAGACCGGATACATACTATAACAAGTTAAAAATTACATGAATAATATTATAACTGTTGGTTTTTTTGTTAATTTATAAAGCTTAAATCCATCACATACATTCTATTTGATCAAGCTTATGAAAGATTAAAAAAGATACTTTCTCCGTATCAAATTAATTGAATTTTTGAGGTTTTTTCAAGGTTCAAAATGGTTGAATTTTTTAAAATTCAAGATGAATGTCTAAACTTTTTCAATATTTGCCCTTTGATTTATTGAACTTTTACATTTTCTAGAAAATAAATTACACTATATAAGCAATAGTAGAAAGTATGGTGTAGAGTTTGTCTTTGAATATTTTTCTTAATATATGTGCATTACCTTACAAATTTAATTAATATAAGACAGAGAGAGTACTTAATTTAGAGTACGAAAAGGTTTTATTTATCACAAATAGTGATTTCTCCGAAAATAAAGTGTATTTTTCTTTTGGACAAAATTAACCATAACAAAGAATCATATTTATCATTTGTTTGCAATTTGATACTTGAATGTATTTATTATAAAAATAGTATTCAAATATAAACTACTAGTAATAAATAACTTTTTTCAAATAATTTAGTCAAACACAAATTACTGAATAGTCAGTCGTTTACCTTTCGAACACGGAGAGCTTTCTGGACTCGAGGGTCATTTGCCCAATGATTTGAGAGGTCGTGTCTGTCAACCTGTAATAATGATAATATTTATTCGGCGTTTTTATCAAATCAATAATAATATTATATTTTTTTATCAATATCTTTTATGATCTAATTATGGTCAATTAATATGTCTTTTATCTTATTTCATTTGAGTAAATTAGTTATAAAATTTTTAAATTGTATTTTGTGAGTTTCATATATCTAAATTATTAGGTATTACTAGAATCCTCTTTGAACTATCATAAATTCATTAAAAGCACCTCTAGAGGAATATGGAATAATAAGTAAAATCACCCTAAACAATCAGTTCAAGTTTCATGTTTAAACTATCAGATATTCACAAAACTCCCGAGCTATATATCATGAGTCGTTGTATCAAGCGGAAGGACTCATTGCTAGGACTTTCTTCATCTCTCAGCAAGTTATCTCAAATATTTTGCTATATATATATAAAATATTCAATGAGGAGGGTTTTTGATCTAAATGGAGTTATAATCTAGAAGGCAACAAGAAAAAATCAAATTATTCAAGTATGAAACTCACAAAGACTTTTTTTATCTCTCACGCATCTCTCAGCAAGTTATCTCAAATATTTTGCCACACATATATATATTCAATGAGGAGGGTTTTTAATCTCCATGGAGTTATAATCCAAAAGGCAACAAGAAAAAAATCTAATTATTCAAGTATGAAACTCACAATATGACGATAACTTTAAGAAATTTAAACTTATTTACCCTATTTATTATTTAATTAATATGAGATTTGATGTAAATATCGAATGATTACCGATAAATTTCTACCCTAGAAATACTTACAAAACTTCCATAACACTTGGATGAAGCATTTTCTTGAAGAGACCTTTTTCTCCATCTAAATGTAGATGGAAATGGCATTTTCAATTCAGTTTCTGATCCACATGAGGGCTCTAAAACATGTTGATCATTAATATTGATCAACAGCTACAAAATTTGCAAATTCAACAAATTAATTACTATTACTACCATAATTAATTAAGTAAATCAGAAATATAATAATTGTACTTAAGAAATTATTAACCTCGTCCAGAATATCTAAATCTTGGGAGCATTGAGCATTGGTGGGAGCAAAGTCCCTTCTGTATTCTCCTTTGCAATTATGTACCATTGACTGTTATGGAAAAATAATATTGTAATTTCGGTAAAAGCTAAAAACGAATAGAGAAAAAAGCTTGGAAAATAAAAATTAAGCCCTCAATATTATTATATTAATTGTTTGGTCAAACTTTTAAAATCTATTTATTTAAAAAAAATGTTTTTTTAATACTCTAGCAGTTGATGTTTGATTAATCTAACACAGCCACAAACGATTGTTAATATATATATATATATATGCCTGTGTATTTACTCGCAAAAATCTTTTAATGTTGGACCTGTGCTTGTACAGATCACTACTGTCTAGTTTTTCAATAAATTTATATTTGAGTCATTTACATAAATAATATATTATTAATCTAAATTACGAGTTTTAGTATAATGTTAACTCTTACCAAATATAATTATATTTTTGTTACCAAAAATAGCAAAGAGAAGGAAAAATTTCATTTCTCTTTATTACTCTTTCTCTTTCTCTCTCTCTTTCTTTTACAAATATTAATTAATTATTTTAATTAAAAATTTAATTTTAGATTGAATATTACGCAAATAATGTTGTTATTGTTCTTTAAACTAGAAGATTTATTTTATGTGAATACATATATAATGCACTGACACAATTTTAATAGATTAACCTATAAAATAATTTAAATAGTGTTTAAATATTTGAAATTCAAATATTATATTTTTTGACACCATTAATAAAAATAATAATAAAAACTACAATTGTAATATATTTTGAATTTGATACTTCATATGTATTATAGACATTTTTAAATGCACATGGAGAATATAATTAATATAAATATTTAGACACCATTAATAAAAATAATAATAAAAACTACAATTGTAATACAATTTGAATTTGATACTTCATATGTATTATAGATATTTTTTAATGCACATGGAGAATATAATTAATATAAATATTTTTTGACACCATTAATAAAAATAATTAAAAAAACTACAATTGTAATACATTTTGAATTCGATACTTCATATGTATTATAGATATTTTTTAATGCATGTGGAGAATATAATTAATATATTTTTAATATAATAATTATTTTAACATCATTAATAAGAGAAAATAACAAAAAAACAACTATAATACGTTTTAAATTCAATAAATAATACATATTATAAGTATTATATGTGAATTTTAAATATTTTAGTGCAATCTCATTAATTTTATATTATTAGAAAGTGCATTATATTTATTGAAATAATCAAAATAAATTTATAATAATGTATAATATTAAAGATGATGAGTTGAATATAATGGGGAGGGAGAAAGAAAGAGAAAAGGAAATTAAAAAAAAAAAAAGAAGAAGAAGAAGAAGAAAACACGTCCAGCCTAGCCAAGAAAAAAAAGAGAAAAGAGAATAAGAGAAAGAAATGGAAGAAATTTATTGATAAAATATGCTATAGACTATAATTAAAAAGAATCTAAAAAAGAATAATATTTGATATGTAATATATTATTTATATAAATATTTCTTTATATTATTTGGTCCTCATTAACTAACACATTCTTTACGAAAACTTTAATTATAGGTTTATTTTATTAAGTTAACTTTTAGTAATGATACTTTGAAATTTAAAATTTGACTATTAGTAGTTATTTATATAGTTATTTAAGACTAATGTTATGTTAGTATAAGGAAAAAGTAATAAAATATTCTTGATTTATTAAAAATAATATGTATAATAGAATATCTATTTTTGGTGTAGTGGCCAAGTAAAATGAATAAGTAATAACTTAGTAAAAAAAATTATCCCAAAATAAGTGTTGCTTTAGAAATCCAAGATAAAAACAGTTTAGTAATTGTTTTCAATTATACCGTTACACTAAAGAACTATTTCTTATTAATAGTGTTCAATTCTCAAGAAATATATAATTAATAAATCGAAGTACCTTAGTAAATTTTATTTTGTATTTATTATTTGTAAATAGGTATGAAATAAGTTAAAGTAATACTTATTTTGAGATCGAAGAATTTTTCTAAAAAAAAGTAATTTAAGAGATATTGGTGGAAATTACCTGATAAAGATCATTAGGAATGATTCCCATGCCAAGAAGAAATGGAATCCTAAAATTACTTTCTTCAGGAAATGTCAAAGGATTTCCAAGCATATAACCCTGAAATTAACCAAAACAACTGAGATTAGATTAAACTGTTAATTACACTTCTAATTAAAAAACATTAAGAAAATTATGAACCTTAAGGTTAATCAAAGGCTTGTTGCCTGCTTCAATTCCTACAATTAAGATCATGTAATAAGCAGTAAAATAACATAAAAGCTGTGTAATTAGACACATAAAATTAGGATTATTATAAGAAGTTAATTATTACTATAATTACCATCTGATATCAGTTGGACAACACGTGGAACAACGATACCGGAATATGAATCTCCGCCCAAATAAAAATTATTTGAACTGAATTCTGGATGATCAACGAGCCACTGCAATTAATTAATGATTTAATTACAATTAATTAAAAAAATGATTATTCAAAAAGAGCAAACGCTTGAAACATAATAAGCCAAAAAATAGCTATAGTTTGTTAAAATTATGACTCATAACTACATATTATAGGAGAGAGCGAGGCAAGCGAGATCGAGAGAGGGATGAGAAAGGCGAGAGAAAGGACAGAGCGGAAAGAGGCGAATTGTGTATGTATATATGTCAAATTGTATGTGTATATTTGTTAAACAATTGCATATGCATAACTGATATGCACATTTATTTGTATATCTGACATGCGAGATTGGGAGACGGAGAAGAGAGGCGAGCGAGATCGAGAGAGGGTGGAGAGTGGAGAGAGGCGAATCGTATGTGTATATCTATCAAATTGAATATATATTTGTCAAATAATTATATACATACAACCGATATACATATGTATTTATATATCTGGCAAGATATTGCAAAGAGAGGGAAGAAGTTTGAGAAAGTAGCTGAGAGAGAAAGTAACAACAAAATCCTAACTATAATTATATAATTTTTTTAAAATCTAATGATATAATATAAATACATATCGCTCACAATAGGTGATGCACGATACGAGTGCAAGTTGTATCAAATAATTAACATACCTTAAGTAAAAATTCATAGGCGTGCTTACATGCATCAACATCAGTCACGTGCATTGCTTCTGGAGTTGTTGCATAAGAAAATCCAGTATTTACAGGTTGCTCTAAGAAAATTATGTTTGCAACCTAATAATTTAGAAAATATTATATTTCCATAAATTCAATATAATTCAAATATACCTTGAACTATTAAAATATTGTTGGAGTTATTACCTTGTTCCATGAGTATGGAGTCACTCCAAGTGTTGGTAGGCTCCCATTGTACTTCTTTTGTTTGTAATATAATGGCCCTGCATTATTAGGGTTTAGGTAAAAAAAAAAAAAAGAAGTTATTATGTGGCAGGGGTTGTTAGGAACATAATTGGAGTTTTTAAGTTCGAGTCTTGGATATAAACAAATTCTAAGTAGGAAGCGTTTCCCTCCGAGTGGATTAATCTGAAGTAACCGGGCTCCAATACAGGCACCAGATACCGGATGAGCAATCAAAAAAAAATATAGTAAAACTATTTTTACATGCTAAAATTCATTGATAACGTATTTTCAGTGTTTATAACTTAAATCCAATTTTGATTTAGAAGATTTACTTATACTTACCAATTTCATAGACAACTCCATTGAAAGAAGAGCAGCCAGGTCCTCCAGTGAGCCACAATATTAGAGGATCATTTTGAGGGTCTGATTCTGATTTTATAAAATAATAGAATAGTTGGTGTTCTTCTTCTTTGCCCACACCTACATACCTGAATCATGTAAATATTTAGTTCTTGAAGTAACTGATAAAATTGATGCCATGTGATTAAGAGATCATGAGTTCAAATCTTGAAAACAGCTCTGGCAAAAATGCAAGCTAAGACTGTATATAATAAATTCTTGTGGTCGAACCTTTCCTCGAACCCTGCAGGAGCTTTAGTACACCAGGCTTACCCTTTTTTTTTTAATTATTTATTTCAACTTACTAAAAAAATAATTAGTTAGAATTTTTCCCTTGTTAGATGGTGTAAAGAAATGAAATAGTCTTCCTTACTTCAATTTATTTGACATACTAATTTAATTCAGTATAAAAATTTAAAAACGATGGAAGATTTTTAAGATTTGTGTTTTGAATATATCATGATATTTTTAAAACTTATAAAAATATGAGAGTTGGAATTTTAAAATTAATATAGGTTAACTACTACATTAATTAAAAATAATCTAGTGATATTAAAATATTTATATTGACAAATCTATATTATTTACATTGTTTTACATATTATTGCAAGACTATATATTACTTCCTGGCTCACTGGAAACCTCATCGTGTGGGCCCCTCCTCCTCACATTCTTAGTCTTCTCTATAATTAAAAATTAAAAATTAATAAATTTAATTTATTTTTAAATTATTAAAATCAAATTGATTCAAATATAATATTATATATATTTATCATCTTAATTGTTATCGATTTTAATTTAATTTAACTTAACTTAATTATCCAGTTATTAATTATAGATGAAAATAACAAACAATTTATTGAACAAAAAAAAAATTCATTAAAAAAAAGTGAATTGTCTTCGTATCATTCTTGGTATAATTTTTGTATCAAAACTCCAATTATATTTAACTTTCTCCTTATATTGTTAGCTAATAAAAATATACTAAACAAGATAAACTTACTAAACAATGCATGAAGTATCAAATTACTACACACATAAAAGACGGATCATATATATCTTGCTCTAATTCATCAGATTGTTGCATAAAAAAAAATACTACTAATATATTATGTATATATAACTATACAACGTATTATATATAATTTATCAATTTGGTTATTTATTTAACTTTGTTTGTACAAAATCAAAACAAATCAGAATGTAAAACCAAATAAAATAAAAATTGATTTATTTCAATTTGATTTTTTATTTTACCTAGATTGTCAACACTTCTAAAAGAACCATTTCCTTTTCAAAAAAAAGAATTGATGACACCAGATAATACTATATCAATTTTAGAAAATAAATATGAATAAATTCCCCCCGTGTTCCACAGTCGATCCCAATTGACTATTCTGAGCTGTTGGGGTACTTTGATGGATCAGTTGTGTGCCTATGGCAAGCTCAAGATGAAACCAGAGCACCATTTTTTCAATGACAAAGAAACTTGTACCAATGTGTATAGATAAAACTGTAGCAGAAGAGATAATTTGCGAGCCCAAACAGAAGTCAAACCCTTGCTGAAACACAGATCTTTACAACGGTGTATGCTGAAACAATTTATACTACAATATGGATGGAAAGTAATTTAAGAATATTTGAGCATAAGAGATAAAGCTGTGGAAAAAAACTGCTAGATCTATTCTCTTTTCGTAATTTGAGAGATAAGTTGGGGCTCAAATTCTAGTACCGTATTGACCCGCCCAAATTTGATCTAACTTTATTTACTTAGGGTCTAAGGTGGTAAGCAGGTTTGTAATATTTATTTGGATAATCAGCTAAAAGTAAAAGTAAAAAAGAACTAACCCGGTTTCAAGATGAAAAGGAAGAGGACCTTCATATCCAGGAAGAAATTTAACTGTTGCAGCAGCTTGCAAGGGGCTTACTTGTATGACTAATAATAGAACAACAAGAAGAAGATGAAGAAGCATACTGGAGTTCATTAGTGAATAACTCGTTTTCTCCATTGATGCTTTAATTATTGAAGAATTTTAAGTAATGAGTGGAATCTTATGGCAGCAAATACATTATCCATGAAAATGTTTTGGAAAAGACAAAAACAACCCTTTACTGATGCATGTTGTAGCAATGTGATATAATACTATAATTAATTAAAAATTATAAGTGATACCTATTTCTGGAATGATATAAAATAGCTGCACATGGTGCCCACGAGAATGTCGGCGTTCTGAGATGGTGAAAATAAGAGTAACAAGATAAAATAAAACTATCAAGCTCATGTCCAAACACGCAATTTAAAATCATAATTTTATATTCCAAATCCTCCAAAAACATAATTTCAATTTTTTTAAGGCGTACAACTTGACTTTAAAAAATCACCCATCAGTTTGAATTTTGCAAAAAAATTATTAAAAAAAAAAAAGTCTTGTGCTTGCTGTGAAAAATAAAGTTCTAATTAACATCCAAATGAAATATACAACCGGAAAGTGTCAATTTACGTTAGGAATAGAACTGAAACCACATATTTCCGAAGGTAAAAAGCCTTTCTCTGTTAACTTGTCTATATATGCTCGTCGATAACAATATATCCAATATATTCCCAAAACAAGCCGGGTGTACAGACCTTACCCCTACTTTGCAGGGTAAACCGTAAAGATTTTGTTTCTGATAAACTCTCGGCTTGAGACGCTCAACTAGTTCTGGTAAATATGTATACAAGTACAATTCTTCATCTATATTCAACTTTGAATCAATTGTCAGCGCATGTTGATTTCACCAACATTTTCTTCATTCTTGCCCTCCATTTCTTCAACTTTTAATCTCTGCAAAATTGGAACAAAGCTGGGGTACAATTAGCCTGTAGATAACATGCATATTTTCTCAATTGAATCTAGAATCCAATTAACTCGAAATAATACAACATCTCTTATGCTAGATCAGAGGATTACGCAAATGAGACAAAATCATATAAGCAGAGAACAAATCATTAAGCAATCTAAAGCTCCTGCACATCTTTAGTTTCTTGCATAATGACTTAATTTTAAAAAGATATCCTCCTTTCCCCTCTTTTCGTTCTCAAACTATGAACAGTTAGAAATTTTGAAACAGACCTTTGCCACCGAAGAGTTCTCATTTGACAAGCGTGCAAACATTGTTGTATAGAGCTTTGCGTCTCTCTTGTTGCTCTCTGCTTGGAGTTGCTTTAGTGTCTTCTGCATCAGTTTCACCTCCCTAAACAGTAGAAACTCTGATTTATAATGGCCAAAAGAATTTTACACCAATACTAAACTCATGAATTGTATTACCTGTTTTGTGGATCTATTTCTAGTGCCTTCTTGATATCCAATTCTGCCAAGTGCAGATCATCTGTTTCCATAAAAGCTTGTGCTCTCCTATATAATGCTTTCACGTTGCACGACTCAACTTCTAAGACCTATGAGCAATGGCAGAGGATAAGGATGAAATTAGGCCGTACTTGCAAGGTTTGAAAAGACAGAGATCGCCAATTCATTCAGCAGAAAAGGAAGAATGCCTTTAATTAGCTGAACTTGCATCACACTTTTCTCATTCTTCAGCATTTGAAACAGCTAACCAGAATTACATTAAAAAGCAAAGGCGAAGTAACAGAAATACAGAGCAGCAGGGTTTTGAACGCCTACAACAGCTACTTTTGACGAGTTAATCTATCAGATGGTTACTACAACGTCAAGCGACTTTTCTGAGATAATTACTATTGATTGAGTGAATTTTGTTTTCTGAGATAAAAAGTTATTGAGTGACCGTCTGAGAAATTAAACTCTCTTTTGACAGAGAATGGGAGAAAGGAAGAGGATGAGAAGAAACATAAGCTAAACTATAATCCAGCCAAAAGAAAATGCATTTCTTGTCCAACCTAGCTTTGGCAAAGTGTGCATGATCATAATCTTGTTACTACACATGCCTATCCATCCAAGTTCTATAAATAGTATTGTTCAATTGATTTATCTTGTTACATGTGTACATTACCTTAGAACATTGCTTGATTGCTTCTTGGAAATAATTCCGTTTGAGAAAAGCGGCTGCACCATTCAACCAGCATGACACTCTCAATGATTTAACAATCTTTTGATCATCATTTTCAAAAAGTTCATCTTCATTAATACAATCAACAGCCTGAAAGAAAGAAAATCCAAGAGGGAGAAAAGCATACAAATTATAAAGCATCTAAACAAAAGTTGCACATTCTAAACATTGATGAGCTATTCTCTGAGATACCTTCTCATATTTCTTCACCGCTCTTTGATACTTTCCGTTTTTGAAGAGCAGGTTGCCTTCTTCTTTCTTCCTCTGGGCCACTTGGATTCTCTCATCTTTATTCATTTCCATAGGTTCTTTTTCCTTGTTTCCCAATAGGAGAAAGTAAGAATTTTGTGAAATTTGTATGTATCAACCGAAAGTAAAGAAGAGAAAGAAATTTAGTGAAATGGTCTTCTGCAGTATCAAAATTTTGTCCCATTAAGGGCTTATCAAATTCACTAAACCTAGCACTCCATCTAACTCAACTAAGGTGTCCTATTCTCACTACAATAAGCACCCCCATCGATCCCAGTTAAAGCATCCTACTTTCACGTGATGATCCAATTGACCAAACATCAGAGTGAAGATTACCATATTCAATGCATGAGTTTTAGTTACAAAAGGCTAAAAAGACTAAAAATAACTTGTTAACCTGAAACTCAAACTAGAATAGTTAATAGGACAGGAATGGCTGATAGGCGGCTCAAAGTTGAAGATTTGAAACACCAATTATTTTGGAAATCAAATTACTGGAACTTGGGGAAAAAAGGGCATGGACGATGCATCTAATAACAACTATAGAAGAAACATAGGCATCAAATTATACCTGAACTAGCCCAAGATATAACAAAAAAGAAAGAGGACTTCATTATGAAGAGAGAAGACACTTTACAGATATCCTGGAGAAGTATTGTTAGTGGCTATTTGGTTTCCCAGTATGTGCTAGTTAATTCTCACGAGCGCAAAACTATTTGGAGCTACTTATAAGATTAGATATAAATAAATTTTGCCCAAAAAAGAAAAAGAGTTCAGTTATATGTTTATGAACTTAATCAATCAGTCCCAGCAATCATGCCCATTAACCTTTTGGGTAATATTCAGGTTTCTTTCATATGTTCGACCCTTGAAAATTAACTACAGTTGTGGAACAAAACTTTGGGCCACTTGTTTGGGTCATGTTCACGTCATCGCATGAGTTCTAACCCTACATTCACTGAACCATATGTGCTAAGCCAAATATGTCCTAGCAGACTACAGACTTCCATCAGAAATTACCTTTATGAACTCCAACATCTCAACTTCGAAAATTATGGTTGAGCAAGGAGGAACAACAGCAAGATCCCTCTTCACTTCAGTATTTTTAAACCCATAGTCAGGTTTAACTGTCACTATTGCACGTTCACCTTTCTTCATTGTAGAAACAGCTAGGTCCAATCCAGCAACGACTTGTTCTGCATGCAAAACAGTACAACATAATAATAGCAAGGCAAGATTCGTCGAACAAGTTCAACAAGTACAGAAGCATCAGTGAAGACCAAGCATATATGCAGGGTCCTTCATATAGTTAATTCATATTACACAATATCTAAAGAGTTTAGAGCTTTCAGAAGAAAGTCATGCAAAAAATGCACCTGATAGGCTGATATAACTTTTCTTTCAAGACAAAAAAACAAGGACCTACCAAAGAAAACCTCAGTTTTAAAATAACAAACCTTATTACATTATGATTTCAAGGGTGGATAATGGGAATAAATCCATCACATTCTTAATTATCAGCAATAGGTAAATTTTGAATTTGTTCTAATGTACCAACCTTCATCAGTTATAAACTTCAATGTGTCCTCTCCATCAAAGCCTCTTTTTTCAAGCAAAGTGCCGTCCTCAAGCTTAGCTGTATACCTAACTGGAGATTTGAAACAAAAACCAAGTAGTTAGTAAATTCTTTATACTCAAGTTGAATCCCATTTTCAAAGTCGACGAAATCTTAAGCTAATTCTGCAGTTTTGCTCCTCAAAATATATGAGCACATATGTGCGACTTTCACTGAGCAAGAGTAAGGCAACATTTCCATCTTTGCAGTCCCCTTTCCAAGGATGATGAAGGGCACAATATGACAATTGATGAAAAGTGAAAAAGTAGTTTTAGGAGTAGCACTAACATCTATCTAGTTGGTCCTCTCCATAATACATTAATCCACTTTCATCTCAACTAGGTTAAGCTGTTTTAGCTTTGCCAACACTTAGGGAAGTGTTGCTGCAATTACTTCTTAATTACAAATTGACTAAGATTTGGCCTCCAAACTTTCATCAATTTTTAGAATATTGTCTTCACTATATTTGTTTTTTAGGTCAGGCCGTAGCAACCATCAGTTTTTCAGTGTTTTTTTCTAACTTCCATAGAAGTTTAACTAATGGTAATTTAGCTGGAGAGCTGAGCTTTCTATTTTTAACATTAATATGAGGTTTCCCTGCTAACATCCTCTCATTCACGGACTAGTTATGGAGAGATTATGATTTTTGGCTTGGAATTCAATGAACCATAATACTTTTGACTGTTAAACAGAGATAATGATACCAAATTCGAGGATCACCTTTACAATTAGTATACATGTATTAGTTTTAGTTTTGGAAAAACAATAAACCAAATTATTTAGAATTCTTACTAAAATAATACTATTATGATTTTAGTTTTATTCACTATAGCAAGGTGCCTTGCTTTAAAGTAATACAGATTGTTTGAACTAAAGGGTATTTTTTGTTAATTTAGGTTCTCTCATATGCCTAATAAACGTATTTTTATTCCACACTCCATTCCACAAAATAATAATATATGGTTAAGTGACATAATATCAGCTATCTGTATTTATTTCCCCCAAGGGAGAAAACATAACCTGCACATAATTCTGAATACTTACTAGTTACAGCAGCACCTTCATTTGCAGTAAGAGTGCCTTCTCCCTCTTCGACAATCTTCTTTAAAACTCCCAAATCATCAGTCACGTTTATTACCGGCTTGAAAGAAACTAGTTCAAGATCAATACTCAGAATAGAACTTGGAGCAATTGAAGGGACGCCACTTTCAGAGTCCTTATCTCTGTCAGCAAAGGCATCTGCAAAGATGTTGGGGTAAAGAAAATTTCAGAGTGAAAAGAACTGCTGGAACTTTTTCAAGCTGATACAGAAGGATGTGCAACAAGCTCCTAAAGCACATCTTGCTATCATAAAAGTCAGGAAGATGCACACCAACTTAAAATGATTGTATGAGTTCTAGAGCACAACTTTTCTCAAAGTTTTCTTACATTTAACATGGCACTTAAAGAGGAATAACATGAACATTCTATAAGTTGAGGAAGCAAACTATGTTTACATTGGTTTTCCAGTTACTCTCTACCAGCATAAGTCTCTGTGACATGAGACAAGATACATACATACAGAATGGGTATATTTTAATTGTTGAAGACATAACTACACAAATAAAAATGTACTCTCTCTCTCTCTCTAACCTCTTAAGCTTTTAGTGAAATTGTCACATACTTCAATATGACATCAGAGCAAATAGAGATTATTCAGCTCTCTCCGAACCCATTATAGAGAAGAATTTCCATGTATCTGGCCCATAAAAACCCACACGTGAGAGAGCATCGTTGAAGACATTAAAGTATACCTTTCTTGTAAGTAATATCTACAGAAAAGTTTAACTGTTGAGCAAACTTTAAACTACATAAGTCAGTAGAAGATAACATGCCTTGGGAGTTAGGATGAGAACATTTAGTAAGAATAGAGATTGTTCAGAGCCAGAGTGTAGTTAAATGTGCTTCTACTTTGATTGAAGAGCACGTCTGGTATATAAATTCTTTATTCAGGTCTACTTTCACCCATGTAATATGGCCAGTAGACCATTTGTCAAGGTGAGTACACACATTATGAATGTTTGAACTAATAAAAGGAATGTCATATAGGACTAAAACATCAAATTTGTGAATGTGAACTAGATTTTCTGATGAATAACATGCAATGCCTAGAATTATTTCATACTGTACTATCTGAAACTTTGACCATCTGACAGATTTATGATGAGAAATTGTAATGTGCAAATGAAGTTAGTTTTGTTTTCACTCGATTGATGACAAAAGGCAGCACCTTTAAGTAGAGGTAAAATATGACCAAAACCGAAAGCCTTAAAGAGGTAAAATACGACCAGATCCCTGTTTCTAGTTGCACTCCACTTCTAAGAACTCACGGCCAGCTCTTACGTAATAGAGGTAAAATTTAACCAGATCCCAGAGTCAAAATATGTACAAATATCTACTACCTTTTTCTTCTATAGGACATGTGTCATATGTCAGTAGGGAAACCCAGGAATTCTTCTCACTTGATGCACTTAATCCACTTTTGTACAACATATCATTGTTGAAAATAGCAAGTGGCAACAATTTGCAATTCATCTCCCTTACACAGACATCGGGATAATCTTAACATGCCATTGAAGAACTAACATTATGATAAAACTACACAAACAGAGTCATCTTTCCATCTGAACAGCACAGTAGGCGACAACTGCCAGGTCCACTACTCACAAATAATCTACTCTCTTATCTAGACTAATTTATCATCTATGAATTATACTTCTGAAACATACCCCTTCCCCAAAAGGAACCCCAGCGATCAACCCAAATAATGGTAGCAAAGAATGACTTGGGAAAACTTACATTGAGGCTGAATAATCAAATTCACTTTCTCCCCCTTTCTCATCGTTTTGATCGCTTTTGGTAATGCTTGACAAAAATGGCCTAAAAGAAAACAGAGTTGATTAGTCAAATATACAGAATATATTATCCATTTATACTTGATAGCACAAGTTTGTCGATCTACAAAAGCCAAGATACCAAGGTACCATCTTTGACATAAAACTCTGCTCCATGTTCAGGTGTTTTTGCAACAGTGACACCATCAAGAAGCTTTACCTCATACCTCACTGCAAAATGAAATGGAAAATCAATGACAACTTATCTATAAACAACTGATAAATGCAATATCAAGAGCGAGACCACATAAAATGCAGATACTGGCACTAGCTCCTTTTCTGTTATTCCTTTCGTTCCCCACAGTTGATTCTTTTTGGTAAAAATAAAACATACAAAATAGTCAAATACCTAAAACTTCATCCAAGTCACCAGGAGGTCCTGTCATCTCCCCCTTCTCCATAATTTTCTTGATAATACCACCATCCTTGCAAACATCCACCACTGTGATCCATGATACGAGTTCGACTTCAAACTGAACAACACTATTTGATGAAACTGCCTCCGTGTCTGACGATCCAAGACCAGTTTCCGAAGGCAAAGTGAACAATGCTCTTTCACCTTTCCTCATTGTGACAATGCCGCAATCTAAGCCAGCAGCAACTTTCTCTAATTAACCAAAGCAAACTGATTAAGCTTGATAAATAGAAACTAAATAATGGATGTAGAAATTCAGTATCAGAAAAAGCGACAACATTTTCCTACAATCTCTTAAGAAAATTACACAGAAAAAAGGTAAAGAGAAATGGACAATTATAGCAAAATAACCATTTCTCTCAACTTTAAACATTATTACTCCCTCCATCCATTTTATGTGGCACCTTTGACTTGGCACGATGTTTAAGAAAAAAGGAAGACTTTTGAAATTGTGGTCTAAAACAATTCTTAAAAAATTGTGTGGTTGAGAATCATTTCATTAAGGGTAGAAGGAAAATTTTAAAGTTAATTTGTTTTCAATTCAAGCAAGGTGACATTATTTTTGGGACAGACTAAAAAGGAAAGAGTGCTACATAGAATGGGCCAGAGGAAGCATTAATTATCAAGTGCACACCAATATAGGAGTAATAAGGAAACTAGATCTACGGGGAATTGCCTGGGGAAATTACCGTGAACACATGGTTGCGTAGGATAAAGGCGTAAGACACTAGGATAATGATAAAAGACAGAGCTGAGTAAAAGAGTTCGAGGCAAGCAATCTTTGAAGAATCACCAGCAAGAGCAACCAGGGCTGTTATTGGTGTCGGTTCCACCAAAATCATTGAAGTTGTTGGTGATGAAGGAAGAGACTAGTTGACTGAAGGAATGTTAGAAGAAATAAAAGACTTCTTCCCTGAAGGCACATTTGGAAGAAACAAAGTACTTGTGATCCGAAGTCATGAGGGGAGAAAGAAAGGACAGACACGTCAACTAAGTCTGTACAGAATCCCACAAATCACAACAGATTTCAGCGGGTGTGCATAACGGTATCCCCAGGTGGAGCTCTTCTATTGGAGAAATTTCATTAGTTGATGTATTCAATTATGTTGTGTATAAATAGCTAAGTTATTCACTTGTAGAAGGGTTGGATATTCAACAATACAAAGTACTACATTGATATTCTTGCATTCTAAGCCATCTCTTATTACGTTACCAACTAAGGCATTATTCCATAAAACTATACATAGACAGACCTTTGATTCCGTAACCAAAGCTTGAAGCTGTCACTGGAATCAGAACTGAAGCAACGATATTTTGACTTCACTGTTCCATTCGCTAATTTATTTATATCATTCTTTATACATTTATTCAATAACGTTTTTGCTTACTTAAAATCTCAATCTTATAAGTCAAATCAATCTGCCTGTCCTTCACCTCATAACAAACTAACTAAACCATTTTTCAAGTAAACCAAAGTAACAAGAGTAACCAAGAACTGACCTTGGCCTAGCTTGCAGGTAACAGGTTCACCTTTATCCCTGGTGGAAACAAAGTTGGTTCCATCAAGCAGGATACCAACATAATGAACTGCACTCAATAAAGTAGAAACGTTTCAATTTAAAAGCAAATTATTTCCCTCATGGCATTTGACTGGATATGGGATTCAATAAAATAAAATTTCGCCCAAATATCGTACTGCTGACAGTTCATAGATAGAAATTTTAATTTTCAATTTAATTTTGATTAAATGTCAGAATTACCGGTGACTTCATCACCAAATTGAGGGGTCTCCCAGCCATGTCCATGCTTAAGAAGCTTCTTCTTAAGTCCATTTGCGTTAATTTCCCTTTCTTCACCAACATTGAGGGGTGGTGCTGATTCTATCTCTTCCCCTGGCTCTTCATCCAGTTCATCATCTTCGTCTATAAATGCTTCGGCATTAGCCATGGAAAATTCCACCATCTTTTCACCTCTAATTACTGGTTACTAAGATTTTATAGATTTAACGGAGTTCTGCGAAACGATTTAACGGTGATCGGAGATCGGACGCCTAAGAAAACCAACGGAGGAGCAAGTAGAGCGGAGCGTTCGTATGCAGTGTCAGTAGCTTCCAGAAACTCCGAAACTGTTCGGAAGTTTGAAGCCGGTTGGGCTTTGTATATATATATAGACTAAAAGAGATTGGATCAGCCCAACAAATGGAAGAAGGAAATTGAGTAGTTACTGATGAGTGTATACTTTCTATAACTTTTGACAAGCTACGTTGTATGATCACGTATAATTCCACTGATTTAAGGCTGCTCTTTATTTAAATAAAATATGAGCTACTTTTTTCATAAACTCAATTTTTTTTTGTTTAGTATATATGTAGTTTCCCCTTTTTAGTTTGGTACTGTAAAAAAAAGCTCACAAATTTTATTGAATCGCCTTTTAATTAGCTTTCACTTTTTTCATTTGAGTCAATTATTGTTTATTATCAATTTAACTTTGATCGTGATGACAAACCTTATGTTTGTTTTATATTTTTCATTTTTTCATCTGACTCAGTTATTGTTTATTATAAGTTTGGTATTGAAAAAGTGTCACAAATGTTATTTCTTTTTCATTTGACTCTATTATTGTTTATTTTTTGTTTGACTTCAATCTTTAATTAAGTTCCTATATGTAAGTATAAAATATTGAAATATAATTAAAAAAAATATAGTACAAATTTGAACTTTTTTGTTCTTTCATAAATTAAACCCATGGAATCCATTCATTTCACATTAAAATTCTATTAATAACGACAAATATAGTAATGATTTATCGACAAGGGTACAAATGAAAATGGCAAATTTGTATGACGGCTAATTTGGTCTTTTTCCTTCCAAGTATTCTTAATCTCAATATATAGGGTAGTCGAGAACTCAAGATTATTCAATATGGAGCTTAAAATAACGTCAACAACAATGGGAGAAATTTATTAGTTTTTATACATTGATATTTACACATTTTTATCAGTATTAGTTGCAGCATGTCACCAACTCATACATTTGTTGATTACAAAGACCGGTAAGACATCCACCTTGTGAGCATGGCCAAACATTCACGAGGCTTATATTCTGGTGCAGTATGCCCTGCTCCCTGTTAAGAAAATAAAAATAAAACAAAGTTAACAGCAATTACTTGACAACTTTTTCCAACTTCTGAATAAAAGAGAGAAAAAAGATGGGTTGAAAGACTAGTTTTCTTGCCTTCACTGTGGCAAATGTCATCTGATTTGAGTAACTTCTGGTGTAACTGAAATCATACAAACGAAAACGAAGAAAAGAGTTTAACATCTATGCACCGACAAGAGTTTATGACTAATGTATGTCTTTCATCAAGAACTAACTAACCCGGCAACTTGATTGTCAACAGTCCAAGGTCGCCAATCATCAACAATGAAGTAGTTAAGAGATTTTATCCATGCTTGAGTTGATAGGAATGTAATGCCCTTATCATGATCTCCACTGCTCAATTTTTTTTTTAAAAAAAAAAAAACATAGAGAACTTGGTATATTTGTGTTTGTCGTTATTCCAATGTTGTAAACACCATTAATATTTCTACTCAAACCTGTATATAAGAGATCTGTAACCTTTTCTACTAAGGTTTTCATGATAAGGTATGCTATTCGTGACCGTCTTTTGGTATTGCAAAGTTGCACATCTCTCCCATTTTCCGACAGTCCCCTGTTACCCAAAGAGTATTTGAATGATATGTTAGTCTGAGTTTAAGTTCTATGCATTGACGTTAGAGAAATAACTGGTGAATCTATAACATCCTGTATCGTATATACCTTGCGGATGTTGAGGGCGTCTCTAACTTGATCATCATCAGCCCAATGATAAGAAGTTTTGTACCAATCATTCTAAAACAATTGCAAGTATGTAAATTCTTGTAAGCAATTTAACAGATACAAGAAATCAATAGCTTAAAGAATGCAAATACTTTGTAAGTAATATTTAAGGATGTAACGGAGAATACTCACACGACATTTAAGTTGATGAAACTTTTCACCAAGTGATCTTCTTTGGCCAAACAGTAAGTGTGGCCTTGGTGAAGCAAACTCACATTTGGGCTCCAAGATGTGAGGATTATTAATTCCTTTAAGAAGCTGCATATAAGGTCTTTGTATTTTAATGAACCTCTTTAATGCGAAATAAAACAAACAGGTGATATTTAACGTTACTGGAAATAAAATCCAACCTCGTCAAAAGTTTGAACATCTTGCAAGCACAGTGTATTACTTGGATTTATATTGAGGTACTCTCCTTTACAATGTGACTTCAAGGACTGTTCGATAAAAATAAGCCAACGAGTGTAAGTATAGTTAATGACAGTGTACATGAATAACATTAAAGAAACGCCAACCTCATAGAGTTCATCAGAAATAAGTCCCATTCCATGAGCAAATGGAACCGCATAATTTTTTTCACCTTTAAAAGTCGATGGATTTCCGAGTAAATATCCCTGAAACCATTCAAAAAGTTTACTATTTGTTGTGATATGGTTCTACATTGTTCTGTAGGATTCCTTCAGCAAAAACTAATGTTTCTACACAATCTTTAGCCGGGATAAAAGGTTCATTGCAGAATAAACATTTGTCATAACAATTTCATTACGAGTTGTGAGTTGGTACACTATCCGTTTATCCCCAAGGGGAAAGAGAATTTATATAAGAAAAAATTACGAACCTTGAGATTAATAAATGGTTTGATTTTCAATTCATTCTCTGCAATATTACGAGGCCAAAATGTGAGCACGCAGTACTAAACCAGCAAAGTATGGTCCAAGAAAGTAACTATAATTGTTGGAGTACAAATATAGTCTTACGATTGGCTATAATTTGACTAATAATGGGAACAATCAACCCCGAGTACGAGTCTCCGGCAACATATAATGGATTCCTTAGAAATTCAGGGTGATCTACAAACCACTGCAAAAACATCCTTAACAAGATCACTCAACAAAATATAACAGCAGGTTAGTTAATAAAGTTCTTTCCTTTTTGAAGTTCAGACATCTAAAATACGGAGAAACATACTCACTTGACACTGATCCACCATCCGGAATTAGTAGCAATAGATATACAAACACTATCAGAGGCCTTAGACTTCCTATGCCGGCTGAGAATCACAAGTAACGACGAATGTAATTACCTTGCGG
>JAPFFP010000080.1:22558275-22574421 GCA_026153255.1 Solanum medicagineum | reverse complement strand
TTGAAATTTTTTAGGTTTTCCATTTAATATCATGCATGCCCACTTTTAGAAAAAAGTGTTTTATATGTGCTTTAAAAACCTAGTGGAACCCCAACCTAAGAATAATTCTAAGCCATATAATATAGTCCAAATTAAAATCATTATATTCCCCTTACAAATAAATAAATGATGAGAGCTTCACTTTTCCTTAATTTTAATTAGCATTATTGTTTTATTATTTTAAAAAATTGGGGGCAGGGACAGGGGAGAATGCGGAAGGGATTACAATGTGGGGAATCGAACCCTCACCAACAACGTGAGAATTCAGGTAGCCAACCGACTGAGTTACTAAGATTCCCCAATTATAATTAGTATTAATTTTTCAACTAATGTAAAATAATTTGGAATAGAAAAACTAACCAACGATTTTATTTTAAAACTTTTGACAGGATAAAATACACTAATTAATTTCTAAGTATCTCTATTTTTTTTTCTAAAAAAAAAAAAGAAGTGGAATTGGGCCAGATGAAATTAATGGAGGAACAAAGAAGTAGTAGCCTAGTAGGAGGGAGAAGTATTACTCATTGATCTGTGATTTAATTGGAATTCGTGAATTTTAAAGTGGTGTTCATTCGCAAAAATTCAAACCCAACACTTTTGGTAAAGAGGGGGCTACATTTTTAATTTTTTTTTTTAAAACAATGATACGTAGATTTTATTACTATCTCGTAGACATAGAGATATTGTTTTCAGGAGACTTTCAGCGCCAATATATCATGTCCAAAACAAAAAAGAAATCCTAGATACAAAAATAATTATGATATTTTTCCTAAGTTTAAAAAAATTTTAATTCAAAACCTTCGATTAAGTGAGATGTCTACTCAAGATTAAAACACTAAAGTGGTGTAGGATAGAGTCCAATCCCTCTAAATTGTATTTTTCAACATAATAAAATCCTTAATCTTTGGTATCTGATAGAAGTATATTCCTTGAGGATGTACCATTAGTTCATTACTATGCTATTAATATTGCTGCTTAGGCATTTTAATATTAAAAGAATTACATCACATCTCATTTTAGTGGCTGTTATAGTGAGCTTAGAGGCCATAAATTTTTTTAATTAATTACTAACTCACTAATTCTTATAGTATAATTTATGTAGAATACTCTCTACACCTATAAATAAGAGTTATTATTGTTATAAAAACAAATTCATAGATGTATATGAAAAATAATCATGTAAAATACTGTATATTTTTATATACTTAATTATCAAAAACAATTATTTTGATTAATCAGACCAATATAGCTCTTAGGTGACTGAGCTAGAGGGATCATTAATTAATTAATGTAAATTTTTTTATTAATTATAATTAAAATAAGAAAGAGATAGTCCATCTATGGCAGTCAAATCTTAGCTTTCCAGATTCCCACTTAATTAATTTTTCAAAACAAAAAAAAGTTGTTGAATGATGCAACAAACAGAACTAAATAATTTAAAACAAAAAAGCTTCGACCATTGACAGTCCATTTTTTAATAGTATTAATTAATTTACTCATATATAATATACTACTGCTACTAAGTACTTCATTAAAGTTGCAATATAACACCAATTTGACCCCTCAACTTTAAATAATCCAGTCAGCCCTTGAACTTCACACTACTTCACTCTTGCTTGTTATTGTTTCGTTTTTTGAGATCAACTTGATAAAATAATTAAATTTAATATTTCGATTGAATCATTAATTGTCTGTATATTGTTATACTCGTGTTCTTTAGAAATTCAATATTCTTATGATGCTTTTTCCATTTCTGTATTAACGAATAACTTGACTTTGAAAATTTGAGTCAGCCTCTTTGAACATCCTAATTTTATTCCGTCACAATTTTAACTCCAAAACATATATCAACAACCAAATCCCGGACTCTTTATATAACCTCTAACTTCCCACATTCATTTCGCAATGACATTTACTAGGCAAGTTTCACCAATAGTTGATGGGTTAGTTACAATTTATATGAATTTTGAAAATGAGTATAGCAATTTTTTTAAAAAGAAATCAAATTAGAAAGAAAACATAAAAGAAAAAGTAAGAGTTTCATCACATATAATTGGATATAAAATTGATTAGTGCTCTTATATAATTTAAACCAAACAAAAAGTTTATGATAAAGTAAAATCCATTCATGTCATATTTTGTCCCAATTGGTACTTTTTTGGGTAATAGAATACTCAAAAGTTATATAGTTCATCACTTCGTATGTTGATAGCTTTGAGGATGCATCCTTTTTTTACTTTTCAAAATTGCATAGAATTTTTGTCATCATCATGAACGAATTATTCATTTAAAAAATCATCCTGAAAAGTATTGTATTTCAAAAAGAAATAAATTATTAATTTTAATTTTGATTATCTAATACTACAATCAGTGATGCTTCCTCCGTCTAATTGCTTATCAATGTTACGAAAACAAAAATAAGTTATCTCTATTTTCTTGTCATTTGACAAATATCTCATTTTATCCTTTGTATTAAATATTTTTAAAATAAAATTAATCTTGTATTGTTCTCAAATAATGTTCAAGTTATCAAAGAGAAATAAGAGTACATTAGTAAAGAAAATACTAGTAACATTTTTCATTTATAATTTTTTTAAAAAAATGCAAAAGAGAAATATGATAACTAATAGTAACTAATATATTCCTTCTGTTTCATTTTAATTGTCATATTACGTATTTCAAAAGTCAATTTGACTTATTTTCAAACTAAAATTACATTAAATTAATTTAATATTTTAAAATAAAAATTTAAATATTCAAAAATTATAAAAAAGTATTATTAATTGCAATTTATTTTATAATATGATGAATAAATATAACTTAAAATTTAAATAATTTAATTCTAAAAATAAAAATTATGACAACTAAAATTAGACGCGGGCTAAAACGCTGACAGTTCAATTGGAGCATTGGCGCAAGTTTAGAGGTATTGTAATATGCAGCCATACAAGTTAAAGGTGGTAAAATCATAATAATACCTAAATGTTAAATGTTATTTGAAGTATTTTTTTTATTTTTCGTTCGATGTTAGTACTTATATTAGAGTCTGATGAAATTTGAATTTGTGTCAAAAGAATTTATATTGGGGGATAAAATAATTTTTAATAAAGATGACTCTATATCTAAAAAGATTTAAATTTGAGATTTTTTATTAAGAATGCAGGAGTACTTATTATTCCACCGCATTAATTGAAACCAAAATTTTTGTTTTAAAAAAAAGGATTAATGCACATTTCCCAAGTGACACGTGTCAATGTCCCCATCACTGGGTGCAGCAAAGTAATTTGCATGAGGGGACGCACTCACTTAAAAGCGATCCAGTCAAACTCCAAGACTGTCAACAAATATTTAAATAAATAAATAAAATTATAGATTTTATTAAACAGAGATTTTTTTTTTCAAACAATAGGAATTAGGGGATAATATAAAAAAAATAAAAAAAGGAATAGAGTACACAAAAACATAATGCACACACATACAGCACACTCTGTCCTAGTTATTGACCAGTCAATTTGCTTAGCTGCCACTTTTTTAAAAGGCAACGGTCCCAATTCCAACTCTAATATTTTCCGTACTTTATTCTATGTTTTAATTTTATCATTTATAAAAGTATAGAGTTTTATGTAATATTTGATGTGATATGTACATTATTTGTTTTCATTTTTTTTTGGTAATAATAGACAAGTAGGTCAAGATTTTCTTCCTATTTTTTAATATTTCGTCCAGTATTTTGTATCTTAATTAAAATTCAATTAATCTTGATTCATACCATATAATATCTCGTTTGGAGAGAAATATTCTCGACTAAGAAGCTTTTCACATTCAAAACTCGAACACGAAATGTTTAATTATGAGAGGGACGACTTCATTTGTTATACCATATTTGTTGATGGTAATAGGCAATTATTTTCATTCCAAGCCTTTGCAACAAATACTTCAAACTAGAAAATAATGTTTACGCCAATTAATTATTGTTAATTCGATATAAAATTTATGGTCTAAAATAAATCTAAATAAATGTATGGTTGGAAAGAAAATTTGTCCCATAAATTGAGATAAATGGTCTATTTATTTACTCACTAAATTTTACTCCTGCTCGTTCATCTTTACTTATTTGCTATTGACTTGTCACAAGATTAAAAACTAATAAATAATAGAGGTAGTTTTATCAATTTACTATTTGAATATTATAAATACAGTATCTTGAAATGTAATGGGAAAATAATTATAATTAATGATAAAGGTAAATTAAAAATTAAATATAAAATTATCTTTTAATTTAATAAATTGAATAAAAATTATTAAATATCTTAAAATAGTATAATGGATAAATAAAGATGAATTAAAGGAATACTCAAGTCTTTCCTACTCATAATTACTTAAGTATCCTATTTAATGACCAATTAATTTCACTTTCAAGATACGTTGAATGAATTATTTCATAATGTAACAATTTCCATTTATTACAATACCACTAGGCTATATAGTTATAGTCTTTATTGTAATACCTACAACCTCCAAAAATTAAAACAAAAAATATATTTTTATCCACACGAACGAAATGTTTGATGCTTTTACTTTTATGTAAATTTAATAAAGGTAAGAATAATCATTCTATATCTTCTTTAGAGTTAACAGTTTCATTTTTTAACGTTTCCTTTATTCTTTTGGTCTAAACATTTTTTTATTTTTTCTAAATTAAGACTAAAATGAGACATAAGAGGAAAAAGTTTAAGTCATATTGACTGTCGCAATATAATCTTTTTGTAACGTTAGATTGTTTTATATGTTTGTAACAAATAATTATAAAATTATATTATTATAATAATAATTATAATATATCTAGTGAAATTTTATAAGTGGAGTTTGGGAGGATAATGTACGTAGATCTTACCATTACCTTATAAAGATAGAGAAGGTATTTCAAAAAATCCTCATCTCAAAAATATCATCCCCAAAAGCAAAAAATACTATATACGAAATAAAATAACTAGAGTGAAAAATAAATGATTAATCATAAAGACATCAAAAGTAACAAAATAATTGATGGACAATAACAACACAATAAATAAAAGACACTATTATCTCTATTAACCTATTATATCATAAGGCTAGACATCATGCTAATCCTCTAGTCATCTAATCTTCTATCCTAATATGCGACATCCACTCTCTTTATATAAGATTATATCTTTTTTTTTATTTCTCATCCGGTGTCTGGAGCCTGTAAAGCTCCGACTAAATCTGAATCATGCATTGTAGGACCTATTTGGGGGTGACATTCCCAACAAGATCTTTTTCATTTTCAGGGTTCAAACTCAAGATCTCTAGTTAAGTGTAAAACACTCCACCAATGCATCATAGTCTATATTAATTATCTAAGATTATAATTTTAATAATAAAAAATATTATTATGTAAATAATAATTATGAAAATATTTAAATGGATATATATAAAGTTTTAGCAGTAGTATAAAGTATGAAAATTGGTAGAAAAGAATCCAATTTTATGGCCCCAAGACTACGCCGCACGTTACAGTTTGACCATCTGACCCGTCTTTACGTCTTTTTTATAATTACCCAATATTCATCCGTGACTATCTAACCTAACTAAAGTTCCTTCCTACTCTCCACAAAAGCAAATAATATCACCCTTTTTCTTTTCTACTTCCTGCTGGTCAGCGGCGAAATCATTCAATAAAAAAATTTAAAATCTAATATAAATTAATTGAAAAAAATTTAATACCTACTATATAAATAGATAAAAAATAATTTTAATTATATATAAATAATATAATTTTTCACGAAACGAGATTTGGATGAATCCTTTGATCAAAGAGTGGCTCCTCCATTGCTACTACTGAATCAAACTTTTATTATCCTAGTTTCAAAAATTATATATCGTAATTTTAAAAATATATAATTATATATTTAGTGAAAACTCATAAATAAGTATATAGGCAGATTTTATTGTTATCTCATAGAGATAAAAATATTATTTTTGAAAGACACTTGATTCATATATATTAGTCCCAATCATAATTTCTAAAATTTTAAAATTATTTATTTTTTAATATTTCAATCATGATATGAAATACATAAATATTTTTTTTTTTAAAAAAAGGAGATAACATAGTTAAAAGAGATACACGGTAGATAAGTGAAGGGGAGTAATTTCATTTCGTTAGTAACTTTTTTCTTTTTTTTTTGAAAAACCGGATATCTCGGTGGCATTGGACTTTGGACCATAATACACGTGTGGTCCACGAGCTAATCTGGTCAAATTAACCGCCTATCCCCGGTAACTTAATTTTTTGCTTTTTTCTAAATAAATTTGCTTTTTCTATATTTCAGAAATTGTAGAAGAAAATGTTGAATGAAATCACAAATGAAATGTTGAAAAGTTTAGTAATACTACTTATTAATGATAATAACTCTAGTAGTAATAACACGACGTCAAATGTGCTGAAAACCTTGAAACTTTTGAATTTTTTTTTTGAAAAAAAAACTAAATAAATAAATTAATTAAAAAAATTATTTTTGTAGGGTTTCCAGGTATAACTTGCCCCATATCCATCGGGCTGTGGGAGGGGTACGGGGCTCACACTCAAAGAGGTAGCTGTTCTTCCCTTTTCCCCTTTTAACTCTCTCTCTCTCTCTCCTTTCTCTCTCTCTCTCTCTCTCTCTCATTTCTTGGTAAGATTTCTCTTTTATCTGTTTCTCTCATTTCCTGATCTGAAACTTGTTGTGGCTTTCAAAGTTTAAATCTTTGAAGAGTTTTGGGGTGTGGGGTTTTCTTCTTTCTTGGATTTGATTGCTTTTTTGGGGGTATATTTTGTTGATTTGTGGATTGGAATGATTTCAATCTTTTGGAGGTTGAAGGGGAAGTGAGAAAAGTGTAGCTTTGGTATTAGAGAAGGATATTGTAAAAAAGATCCTGTAACTATAGTCTTTGATGATGATAATGATGGTAAAAATGAGCACTATGGCTCTTTTGACCAGAGAAAAAGAGTTCAGATAAAAGAAAAAGATGTCCCCTCCTGTCAAATCTTGGTTGTAATTGTCAATGAGCAAAAGAGAGAAGACAAAAGAGTGCAAAGACTGTTTTTTTCTTTTCTCTTTTTTCATCCACACGCTTCATCTTTGGCCTCTAAATGTGATGTTGTTGGTGCTTTGAAGCAGACTCCTTCTTGTTCAAAAGGGGAAGATAAATAGTCTTTGCTAGTTTTTCTTTTTTTAAACATTAGTGAAAAATGCCTATGTATGTGCCATCTAGGGGGAGGGTGGAGGAGTTTGATGTTGGGGGTGGTGGCCAGGTCTTGGATCTGGAAACTGCTGTTAAAGATGGGATTTTGGGTGGTGGAGGAGGAGTGGTGGTTCATGGTGGTGCTATAGAGAAGTTGAATTTGAAGAAAATGATGGAGGAGCTTGATTCAATTGAAGTTCCTTCAGTGTTCATTTGTCCAATTTCTTTAGAGCCCATGCAAGATCCAGTAACCCTTTGCACAGGGCAAACATATGAGAGGTCTAATATCCTCAAATGGTTCTCTTTGGGGCATTTCACTTGCCCCACAACAATGCAAGAGTTGTGGGATGATTCAATCACTCCTAACAGTACTCTTCACCAGCTGATTTACAGTTGGTTTTCTCAAAAGTACTTGGCTATGAAAAAAAGGTCAGAGGATGTTCAAGGAAGGGTGTTGGAGATTTTGGAGACCTTGAAGAAGGTTAAAGGTGAGGCTAGAGTTCATGCTTTGAAGGAACTCAGACAAGTTGTCACTGCTCATGATTCAGCCAAGAAAACAGTGACAGATAACAGTGGTATTAGTTTAATTACTTCACTGTTAGGTCCTTTCACTAAACATGTGGTTGCTTCTGAGGCAATTGGTATTTTGGTACACTTGGATCTGAACTCAGATGGAAAGGCTAATTTGATGCAACCCAATAAGATTTCCCTTATGGTCGATACCTTGAATGAGGGATCCATTGATACCAAGATAAATTGTACGAAATTGCTCGAGTTGTTAATGGAAGGGAAGGATTCAGAGTGTGAAGTTTTGTCAAGCTTGAGTCTTTTTGTAGGATTACTGAGACTTATCAAAGATAAGAAACACCCCAATGGGGTGTTATCTGGTTTGAGATTGCTTAAGCTGATTTCATCCCACGAATCATTGAGGAACTCGATTGTTGGTATTGGGGCAATCCCCCAATTGGTGGAAGTATTGCCCAATTTGAATGCTGAGTGCTTAGAATTAGCCTTGGTTATCCTTGAAGCCTTGTCTACCCTACCAGAGGGAGCATTGGCATTGATGGATTGCCATAGCACCATCCCTAATGTGGTCAAATTGCTCATGAAGGTATCGGAGAGCTGCACTCAAATTGCGTTATCGATTCTATGGGCAGTGTGCAAACTTGCCCCTGAAAAATGCTCATCTGTGGCTGTTGAGGCAGGGTTAGCAGCCAAGTTGTTGCTTGTTATTCAAAGTGGATGCAATCCTGTGCTGAAGCAACGGTCTGCTGAGCTCTTGAAACTATGCAGTCTAAATTACTCAGAGACCATTTTCATTTCCAAGTGTAAGCTTACCAAGACAATGCAATGAGGTTACATGGTGTTGTTCATACAGTTCAACTAATACCCGCAAGGGCAAGGGGCTCAACAGCTCGCGGAATCTGTATAATTGGACAAGGAGGTACCGACTTGTACATATTAAAGAGCTTTAGCTCTCATGAAAACGCTTCATAATGTGGATTATAGATAAAATGCTTATATCAGACTATGGTTTGGTGCCTTCGATTTGATCTTTCCGCTGAGGTTTTCCAATAACGTATGGCACACCGTGGTTTCAAATTGATTCTTCAAATCTTTGTAGTCTTTTAGACCGGTATTTGATTGCCTTATTGCTACAATTGAATGCTATAGATCACATTCACTATGTATAATGGGGAAGAATGTCTGGCAAAGCTAGTGTTTTGAAATTGTAATTGTATACACTTCTCTTGGGATTCTCAGTTTATCCCAATTCCCAAATTTTCCCCAATTATTCTTAGATAGTCTTCAGTGACTTTCACTTCTTTGCTCGATCAGAAGGACTCGGGAGTTCGTTTTTTCATTGTGGAGATCATCATTTGTAAAAAAAGCAACATTTCCAATATGAAATCAGCATTCACAATGGATTCAATTTTCCCTTCTCAATTGTTGTCTTAGCTTTACTATTTATGTTTCATCTGCTTCGCTTCTTTTCAATATCTTACTGTTTCAAGTAATCATTGACACTCATCTTTTTGTGAACTTTCAAGTATTCAGAATTTTGATACAAGTTCTCTTCTGTAGATGTAGTAAGTTTTGTTGCTTGGGCTGTTCAAAAATGATAGATGTGTGTGTCGAATTCTTCAAAAAGTATTTCATTTTTGAAGGATCCCACTCGGGCGTGTCATCATTTTTGGAGAGTTCGATCAACACTGGTGAGTGTTAAAGATTGTTCTTTGAGGATAGTGGCACTTCTGTTTATAATAGATCTTTGTTGGAAAGAGCTGCTGTTTTGCTGATTGGAAATATTCTGTCAGTAAACATCAATCTTCTTTCTAGCTTGTTTGTGCGGTAAGAATGGAAAGAGAAGGAAAAAAAAGTAGAAAGAGGACTTCAACTGAACTGGAACTTTCATGTTCCATTAAAGTCCTGGTAATAATAGCATTAAACAAGAAAAATAGCACTTCCATTATGTCACTGTCATAGGCTTATAGGTTCTCATAATGCACGTATGAAACTTAGTGAAAAATTCCTAAAGAAGATGAAGAGCAACAGTAGAAAAAAGAACAGATTCCAAAGATACAATAAACCCCAAGTTTCAAAGCTTTCCCCTTTAGCTCTTGGTCCCCTGGCTTAAGCATGATGGGTAGGTGAAATGTCTTGCAAAAATCTACTCAAATAAGCACCAAGGTTGCGGTCTGGCAGTCAATAATGTCTATGAAATTTGTCAAGGTGAGCGCAACTGTAGGCGATGAGAGTACTAGAATTGTCATTCTTGTAGTTAACAAAACTTGTCCAAATGGTCAAAATGATGAGTTTCAAGATTTGGAAACACGTGCAGATGAGGTATTTTATACTCCTTGTCCTTGGAGAAGTGTATGTATTTGCCTTGGAAGAAGAGTTTGGGGGGTGTGTGAAAACACCCCACCCCAAGTACTCTTATCTTGGCCCAAGAAAAGAAAAGTAGGCATAAAAAAAGTGAGAGGGAAGTTGAAAAGTGCACGGACAAATAACTTACCTTAAAAGCAGAGGAGACAAGTTAGTAGTCTTTGTTGGCATTGCAAAATAGGAACTTTGACTGAGATCTAAGGGGAACTTGAAAGTAAGCAAAATTTGCTGAGAAAAGCATACTACTTACTGTCTGTGGCCTTGAGGGTGAAGCCCATTTAAAGCCTTTTTCTTTTTAGTATAGCAAATTTATACATCTTCAAAGCTGGAAAGAGCTCAATTGGGGACTTTTTCTAAAGACCAAAGAACCTTGTTTTGTTTCTTTGCATATTATCTTTGGGGCAAAATACAATAGCAGCTACTTTTAAATTAGTTTAAGCGTTCATCGACTAATTCATTTGGCATATACTAACTTTCAACGATAGACATATCGGGTAACTCTATCCATCATGATTTAGATGAGAAATCACCCAATATTAGTGGCAGATTCAAGATTTTCTTTAAAGGGTTCAAAATTTTAAGAAATAGACACAGGAATTAAATGAAGGGGATTCGGCATTTATTATATATAAATAAAGTATTACTTTTATCATATAAAAATAATAATTTTTCACCGAAGGGAATGAATGCCTTGAGTACTATGTGGCTCCGCCACTGGCCAATACATTGTCTTTTTTTTAAAAAAAAATTGAATCCTAATTTCTCGTGATTCTAAGTCATACTTTAAGCACAACATTTTTCTCGCTTAAGCAATGAGGTTCTCACGACAGGCTATTCGTTCAATAGTAGAGTGTGCCCCCTAATAATTGCATTGTCATGCATGGGTTGTGAGAGTTTCAGTCACATGAATAGTTAAGTGTGCTCATAGGAAATGTTCATCGAGAGGAATCAACAAAGAGAAGGAAAACATGCCAATAACATTACACGTGTATTTGAGAAATTGTCCTTGGATTGACTACAATGTGAACTATTAATATTAGATATTTAGATTGACGGAAAGAATGAAAAACACAATTTCACTCTTTTGAAAGAACAAAAACGAGAAAATAAATTATTTGTATTAACTTACAACATGAATAAAAGAAAATGAACCAATAACTAAGATGACATTGGTAGTAAATTACACAATCAAATCTCATATAGATTCACATTTGATAATATAGAAGGACCACACTATTTGTGTGTGTGTGTTTGTGTTTTAAGAGCTCATAACTAACAATGCCAATGGGGTTACATGTATATACATTAAATGTATTTTCATCTAACAAAATTTCAAGCCTAAATGCATATAGTAAAGTCACAGTCAACATAACTCATTTGTTGCTCTGTACACATTTGAATCATTAATTATAATAAATACCATAAAGTTTTACAAAGAGAGCCACTGTTTTGGTCATAGGCTAACAAATCTAACAATTTGAATTCAATGGACATTTTTTTTGTTTTATTGTTTGGTGCTCTCATCGAAGATCGACTATATCCAGATTCGTGCCTCTTAGGACTCCATTTGGGAGGAAACACTTTCTACCAAAGATTTTTTTATTTCTAGAACTCGAACTGAGACCTCTAATTAAGGGAGAAAAAACTTCATCCACCGCACCATTTTTTAAATTTCTTTTAAAGGTTGAAGTTGAGCTATTGCAAGTGGAGCCAAAAAAATTCAGACTGCAATAAAGGAGTTAGGAGTCTGGATTCTCCTTTAATGCACACCATATTAAAATTTGGCATTTTTTAAAAACTTAGCTTTCAATTGGATTAATTAATTTTATTAGGAACACGATCCAATGAGGATTCAAAATATCTTTGGTTTCACGTGTGCTTAGGGACTAAATTTCATTTTCATTTTCATTTTCATTTTACTCTAAAATTAAATATTCTACTATTAATTGTTACAGAAATCCAGGTTCTTTATTATTTTTCTGAAAATGTTTTATAATGTGTGCGATAGTAATTAGGATAAATTAATCTAACGATTAGATCTAACTTCGATTACGGTACTTGTCTGGATGTGTTTAACGTATTGGGCAAAATAATGTAGTATATCAAACAATGAATTAATAATTTAGTACTACTCCTATTTGTTATTATTTCGTTCGTTTCTATTTAATTGTTATTGTTTTAGATTTCGCATATTTTTCAAAACAATAATTCTTAAGAGTAAAATATTAAAAATAGTATTATTTATGTATTTATATTGTGAAATAATAAGTATTGAATTTCTCTATTAAAAAATATCTATTTTTAATGAGGAGAAAATATATATAGAAATAGAGGGTGTATATAATTTATTTCAACATAAACATGTTTTTTTTTCATTTAAAATTCTCAACATGATTTCAAATAAAAAAAAGATTAATAGCGATAGATTATATAAATTGATTTTTGATTTTTTTTTTCAAGAAAATCTTGTGGGGAGATGCTTATTATCAATTTTTGAGTTTTAACAAGTTGATTTTCAATTTAAACGATAAGAAAATGATTGTATCATTATATATAAATATACACAATATTCATAGATTTGAAATAGTGAAAAAAATAAATGCATTGCAAGTTTCTATATTGATCGTTTTTATTAAAGATAGACTTCTTTAAATTTCTTCTAAAAACTCATGGAACATATTGCAAAAAATAATTTTAATTATACTTCTTAGACATAATCAAATCTATAATTGAGAAGAGAAGAAATAATACTAGTTTGTATCAAAAAGAGAAAGTGTTTTGCAATAGAGAGACAAAGAGGCTAGTTTGTGTTGCTTACGACTGATAATAACACTAAAATTAAGAAAATATATAGGATTAGAAAAATTAAATATTAAAGTCATTATTTTATAATTAGAAGTAAAATAATGATTATAATATGATCAAATTAGGTTAACCATTAACTAAAATCATAAAATCGTACATCAAATTAATAATTCAATAATTTCTTTTACAAAATTGTTAACTCAAAAACTTAATACCAATAAATCAATACTACTCCCTCTCTCTCTCTCTCTCTCTCTCTCTCTCTCTCGTCAAATTTTAGTTGCCATGATAAGGTTTGATATATTTCTTATGAAAAAAATTAATTAAAAATATTCTTTGACTAATATATCCCTAATTAATAATTAAATTTTTATCTATATATGTGTTGCATAAATTTTGGAATAAAAAATACTACGGATAAATTTGAAAAAGAATAACACACATACACACACATGCAATGCTCACAAAATTGAAATAATAGCAAATATAGAAGCGCATCACAAATTTTTAGATTGATAACTTTTACTTAAACTAAAATTGTTTAAATTTCTTCTAATCTCGTGCAATAAATTATGAAAAACAAATTTAATTGTACTTTTTTGAAGCATTCAAATATAAAATTATGAAGAAAGAAAATAATATTGGTTTGTGTCGAAAAGAGAAAATGTGACGCGATAGAGAGGCACAAAGGCTAGTTTGTATTGTTTAAGATCGAAAATAATATTAAAATTTGGAAAATAGGGCTAGAGAAATTAAATAATAAAGTCACTGTCATATAATTAAAAGTAAAAAAAAATAGTAATTTTAATATAATTAAATTAGGTTAATCATTAACTAAAATCATAAAATTGCACATCAAATCAATAATTCAATAATTTTTTTTATTATATTGTTAACTCAATAATCCAATATCAATAAATCAATAATTATCCTTTTCAATTCAATTTATCGATTAAATCATTTTTGCACACCTCATCTAAGCCTAATGGTGGGTTTCGTATTTATTTTGACTAATTGAAATTCGCATTATGTTTTATTAAATAAAAAGAGAATCAATTACTATTTGATTTGAGGGTGTCCACATAAGTCCAAATACACGTAATCTGCCCAAAGTTTTATGGGTCGGACTCAAGATAATTTGAATTGGGTTCAATATTAACTCATTCAAACCTTAACATATTTTAAACGAATCTTTAAAATTGAGCTTAATTTAATACTCGTCGAAGATTCTTTAGTTGCATTGATATAATGTATATTCTTATATTAAAAGTATGAACTACTATTTATTTTATATCTTCTAGTCTATTTATAATTTTCTTAAGTTGAAATTCAAATTTTAGTTATAAAAGATAAATAATTATATATTAAAATTGTTGAGATTAAACGAGTCAAATTAAACGGATCATGATTCAATTCGAATTTTAATCAATTTAAATCCCAAATAAATTTAAACGGATTATAATTCAACTCAATTTCTTTCTCGACCCATATTAATATCTTAAATTTCATTCCAACCTACACATTTGACGTATTTAATTTGATTAGTATGACTAAATAACAATACCATCTTTAAAGAAATTTCACAAATAGGGATAAAATACTCTATTTCGTGAGGTGGAATGTATGGGTAGATGCGGGCCCCAAAAAAAACAGAAAATGAATCATCAATCACCTACTGCAAATTTATTTTTTTCAAAATTCAAACAATCTCTTCTTTTCTTCTTCTTCCTCCTCGATCCAATCATATACGGTAGCTTAAAGCTTAGCCATGTCATGGCTTGCCCGTTCCATAACCAACACTCTCCGTCTCGACGACGATGAAGAGGACGAAGTAGGATTGAAACGCAACTCCCAAAACGACGCCGTAGCGCCTGCTGTCAACTCATCAACTGCCGTCGACGAAGATACATCAACCTACGAAGAAATCGATTTGGATGAACGATCTAATAACGATAACGGTAGCCGCTACGATGATGATAATGATGATGTTGATGATAATCAGAACCGTGGCGTGAAGGAGGATTTATCGGAACTGAAGGAAACCCTAACGCGTCAATTATGGGGCGTGGCTTCATTTCTGGCTCCTCCACCTCCGCCTCCGCCGTTACCCCGGGGAAAATCGGATCTATTCGGTTCGGATGAGGACCGGATTGAGGAATCCGGGTTGATTGATGGATCCGAGGAGGAAGAGGGGGAATATGTTGGAGATGGTGGTGGTTATTTGGGGAACTCGGATTGCCGGGATTATCAAGTGGAGGAGAGTGAAAATGATGCTGTTGGAGTGACAGAGGAAGTTTTAGCCTTTGCTACCAATATAGCTCATCATCCTGAGACTTGGTTGGATTTTCCGTTTGCTGATGAAGAGGAATTTGATGGTTTGTATCTCTTCCTTTCTGATTATATTGGTGTCCCTTAGTTCTGCTACTCATTTGTGACATTTTGGGTTTTGATGAAATGTTAATTATTTGTTTAGATAATACACTGTATGAAATTCGGTTAATTGTGACAACTTCAGTAGAGGTATTATATGACGCTCTGGATGTTACTCTGCTAGTTTGAGTCCTTATTGGAGAAGTTCCGACGAGCTCACATTTCACTTTATTGATTGATTTAGGGAGGGTGATCCTTTGGCTCATTTTTAAGCTGGGAATAGAATTTAGGGCTAAGCATAGTGATCTAGTACTACTACTGATTTGGCATATAGGCAAGTAGTATCGTGTATGGAGGATCTTCTCTTTTGTAGTATGGAAATTATGTGAAGTAGCAAACTTGAACTTCTAGACATGCTTGATAAGTGTATCATCTGGTTTATTGCTGTTTGTGAAAGTTTTCGCTTTGGTCTACTCGGGATTTGACAAATATCCAATTCAACATTCAATAATGTGCCTGGTCAGTCATAAAATGTGGGAATAGGAGTCAATTGATTATTTAGTTGTGTCAGAGGAAGTATGCCTTTTGAAGAACTTCTAGGAGTTAAAGTAAAGGTTGATTTTGTTTTTGTTCGAGTAAAGTTACAGGAGTCGGTTTTAACTAGAACCTAGAACTTTTAGCTTTTAAAGTTGTTGAATTTATAACTAACCGTACAACGCATGTTGTTATTTGTATAGAAGTAGGAAATATATCCCACATTGGTTAAACTAAACATCATACTCTTTCTTCTAGCCTATA
>JAPFFP010000080.1:22500564-22546606 GCA_026153255.1 Solanum medicagineum | reverse complement strand
CCTTGGCTAAAGTTTTGTGCCCATGTTCATGAGTTTCGATCGACTCTAGCTTTATGTGTCTATTAAATGGATTTCGGCTCTAACTCAAACTCAAAAGAGGAGAATTGCTCGAGCCATATAAGGAGTCCTAGGGTCTTGTGCAAGTTCAACGTGGGACATTGTCATCAGGGGAGACTTACTGTTGTCCTTTCATAGTCTTGAAACTAACCAGCTAAAGTATGAAAGAATGTAAACAACAAAATGTTCTATTTATTTAACAACCTACCTTTTGATTGGTGACAATAGTCTTCCCAAAGTCTTAGGGAATTTTTCATGTTTCCAATTAAGGTATCTTTCCTTGATTTCTTCTCATGTTCACATTGATATAATCTGGTAATTTATGAGGAGGGATATGTGAGTTCACACTAATGAACACTTAGTAACATACTCCCTCTGTCCAACAACAGTTATCCATCATATTAAAAAATAGATGTCCAACAATACTTGTTCATTTTATGAAATTACGAGATAATTTTACACTTGATTCCTAATTTATTTTTAATTATAATCATTTATCTATTACATTTTTTAAGACATTATATGTAAACTCAAAGGATGATTTAGTGAATTACTCCTATCATTTCTTAATTCATATGTCAAGTCAATAATAGACAGCTATTGTTGTACGGAAGGAGTAGTAAATAAAATCCTTTTTCAGTAGGAAATAAGTGCACGACCAAAGATTCTTGGATTTAGGGTGTTTTTGGTAGAAAGGAAAATGTTCTCCCAGGGAAGTAAACGTAATATTCTTCTCATTTTCTTGTGTTAGTTATCGTAGTAGAAAAATATTATTCTAAAATTATTTGTATATAATGTAAAAAAATATTAAAAGCATGTAGGGCAGGGGAGATGAGAGCTACGAAGGTAGAAAAAATATAATCAGTATGAAATGTTACTTGTTGGACTTGTCATTTTAAATAATTGAAATCATACACCACTTAACCGTCTTCAAGGTGACAACAAATAATCAAGATACCATTAATTAGAATTACTTACCGTATCACAAGTTTGAATTATGATAATGATCTTCTTATGATTATTGGTGTTTGACTAAGATTTCAAAAGTATTTACTAGAAAAATGACTTGGTTTTCCAGGAATCTGGCCAAACAGGCTACATTACTTAAAGAATTATTTTTTTTTTCATTTTTGTATGACTTATCGCACATTAATTAGAGGGGAAAAAAATATTTTGGCTATTTAAGTGGGCTAATTTTTAATTTTTGTCCATCAAATAGGCTGCTTTTTAATTATTTTTGCTCTTAGCAATTAAATTAATGCCTAAGGGGGACATAAATTTTTTAAGGAAACGGGACAGATCAGAACTTGTGAAATGTTATGATTTGAAAATATAAATTTATATCCCGTGAACAAATTATTTGCCTCAGAAGGGAAAAAAAAAAAACAAACACCACAAAATAGAAGCAAAAGTGTCAATTGACGCATAATTAACACGTACTTAAATGAAAGCTCAATTTAATCCAACATAGAGATTTAGCTAAATTAAATAGGGATAAAAAGAAGAAAAATAAATAAATAAATAAGGGCACCAAACACAGAGAAACTAGGCAGAAGTATTTTTATTATTATGAACATCTGCCATTACAATCCCTTTCATAGTTAATTAGTACTAACTAAAAGGGGATTATAAAGTTAAAACAGATAAAAAGTTCTTAATTAATTCATGGATTATTGTTAATAACATTTTGAGTATAAATATAATCAAGATTAGCATCCAATGTCCTCCTCTTCAAACACTCTTCTTCCTCCACTCCTCCACATTTTGCTTCATTAGTTTCAATTTTCCCTTCATTTGCAACCTGCCCGTAAAAACAACAATAATTAGGAATAATAATATATTCAGGTATAATTTTTTAGGTAGGATAGGGGCGATAAAATTAAATCCAACCCGCTTACCCCGTCCAACCCATTGAAGTTTGGACGAGTCAAAAACCCACCCATTTATTAGCTCAATCCATCTCAATCCAAACCATTTGAAATTGGGTTGATATTCAATCCTAATTCACTCGTGAGGGATCTTGTCAAAATATTTTTAAAACATTTTTTTTAATATTTGATATGTTTATATAGCCAAAATAAAGAAAAACATAATTTAATTAAGTATTAAAATATTAAAAAAAACAAATAAAGTAAGTAAAATATAGTAAAAATTAGGTCGTGTTGGGTCTTAACCCATTTATTGTCTTGACTCATTATAATCCGCTCAAATTTGATCCACGTGCCCAATTACCACCCCTAGGTAGAGTTTAACAAGGATAGGGGGTACACTATAGCATAAATCTTATTCCTACTTCACGTTGGGTGAATGTTATCGATCGACTCTTCACTCAATTAAAAATGAAATGGAAGTAGAAATAACAAGCACTAACAGCAAGATAGCAAACATAAAACAAAAAAATACTAATACAAAAATCAAGAACCTATAAATTATTAACTTTAAAAACTAATTAAATCAGTAAAAAAAAATTATGAGAAATAATCTCACTTACATGAAATTTGGGTTTGGGCACATAAGAATAATCAGGACGAACAGAAAAGGTGAGAGTAGTGAAGCAAAGAAGAAATGCCACAACAAAAATAGTGCACAATTTTGTCATGTTTTCCTACTTTCAAAACAACAAACAAATAGAATTCTTCTAATTTCTTCTTCTTTTTTTTTTTTTTGGACGACTTAAAAGATGGTACAAGAGAATTTATAGGCAAAAAAGTCATGTACTCTCCGTTTTAATCTGTTTGACCAACTTTTTTTTATCTGTTTAAATCACTATAACTCTTTACCTTTACAATTTTGATTTTTCATGTAACATATTTAAAATCACAGAATTTAAGAAATTTTGGTACATTTAACATATCTTATATTTAAGATTATGAGATTTAAAAGTATTTTTTATTTTTTAAAAATCTATAATCAAATCAAAATAGACCAAATAAATTAAAACGGAGAGAATATAATTTATTGTCAAGATTTAATTGGATTTTGAAAATTAAATAGTTTGACGTGTTGATAAGGCCAAATTAATAACCAATTCCCATAAATTGGTTAGCAAGTAGAAGTAGTAAACCAAATATCGACATGCCACAAAGAGGAATTAAATAATCAATTCCTAATTAAGAAATTAATTGATGATCATAGATGGGTATCTATTTGATTCTTTTAGAAAACCTTAATCTTCTTTTTTGAGTTATACTTTAAATTACAAAGGAATTGATTGCTCATAATGCTAATAAATCAAGTGTCTTGGTTTATTAAGACAGTACTTCCTCCGTCCCATTTTAGTTGTCATGTTACGTTTTTTAAAAGTCAATTTAATTAATTTTCAAAGTTAAATTAAATTGAATTAATTTGATATTTTAATATAAAAATTTAGATATTCAAAAACTATAAGAAAAATATTATTGATTGCAGTCTTTTTATATTAATACGATGGGAAAATACACCTTAAAATATCAGTCAAAATTTACATGGTTTGACTCTAAAAATGAAAATTATGATAACAAAAATGAGACTGAGGAAATAGTTTATTAATTGATACATTTTTTTCTCTAAACGAAAGAGCATTTAGTTGATATGTTCATCATATTGTAATTGTTAAGTTTTATTATTTGATTTTATTTCCACCTAATTAAAAAGAAAATCAAGAAAACTCCATGTTTAGAATGTGAACTTGTGATATGCAATTTGAATTGACCTATTATCTTAGGACAAGTTTGAGTTTATTTATAAAAAGAAAAAAGTTGACACAATTGCATTGATTCTTAGCTTGTTGTAGCAAATCATAAGCGTCGATATTTTTTTATGTAAAATTTAAACACGATGAAGGAAAATATGATAATCAAATTTTTTATGACATAAAGATACAATTAGTTTAAATGAACGTCATGAGATAACTCAATTGTTGCTTAAATTTTAGTTGGAATGATTTAAACATTCAACTAATGTGTTACAATACGTTTGAATTTATAAAAAGAGAGAAGTCGGCACAATTGCATGATTAAAGTGGTATAATTCAATATTTTTAAACTGTAATGCGAAAAACGACAATGAGACTCTTTTATGACGTGAAGATACAATTAATCTAAATGTACGTCATGAGATAACTTCCTCGCTGCTGAAATTTTAGCATTTGAACATTCTAAGCCTATAAAAAAGGAGGAAAGTCCATACAACCGCATTGATTCTCGTTGCAGCAAATCAGAGGTGCCCTCTAAAAAGTGAGATCATTCAATATCATAAAGAAAAATGTCATTCCCAAAGAGGGTACCCTAGATGGTCAACACTCATAAATCATTGTTGGTTCCCATGTAAATCACTTGACCCGATCATACATTCAATCATATGGAGAAAAACTTAATTTAAGAGTGAGAAGCATTTAGGCAGGCGATCCCAAATCAAGAATCAAGGGAAGAATAGTTTTTTTAAAAAACAACAATCTAATTAACTCAATCTCAAAGAAGTAGTTTAAAAGGAACAAGTCTCGAAAATAAAAACATCAACTCAATCCAATCACTGTCTGTCTATGCAGTTTCTACTCGTATCAACTACTAAGAAGGTCCATGGCTACCTCAAAGTCTAATCAACTCAAAGAACATATACTGAATGAAAAGAGCTTCTCTAAATGCAAGGAAGACTCACCACAAAGTTAGAATGAGTTGATCTTCAATGGTGCGCCTGTTGAAGATCTCTAGCTCCTATATTTGCATCATAAAATGAGGCAGTACCAAATAGTGTCATCCCATGAAATTTACTGTATGTAAAGTAGCTAAAAAGAAAAACAAGTCCAAAAGCACTCTACTCAAAGACTCAGATCAGGAAGATAACTCAACTCAATAAAACAATGAAAGTTTAAAAGTGAAACTTGCTTTAGGAAGGACTCAATAATATAGAACTCAATCAAAGTCATATCATGTACTATTATATACTATGTTGGGAGTTTCTCTAACCATTAATCATCACCTATGAGCCAGTGATGATACAACGCTTTGCACTGCTATTGCCGCAGCCATGCAATACTTTGTCAGGGTAAGGGACGATCAACCTCGAATCCACAATTAATCAAAGTCCTCTATTGGGACTTAAGAGGCATATACTCAAACTTACGTTGGTTATATAGTTTATGGGACTTGAGTTGTTATTTACACGTACCCAATTTGATGCTCGATACTACTCCCAAGACTCAATATGCTTATTACCTCATATCAGTCAATTCAGTTTAAGTCATTCGATTAGTCTCATCGGACTCTTATCAATTCAATCGTCATATCAACTATTTCATTTAGAACATACTTTCAAAACCCATCCATAACTCTCCAAGACTCTTATCTTAATGATTATTTATGCTAAAGATATTTATGTACAAAATAGAGTTAAAAGCATTAATAACTTTAAAGACTTTTCAGATTCGAATCACGCTCAATTTACTATCATTGATGTGTTTGCCTAATCATGCTCGTGAAAAAAAATTCAATATATGCAATATATAGTGTAAATGCAAAAATTTAATCTAGGATTTATGTGAATGAAACATGAACAGGCATATCAAATACACAACTCAACATCAGACCAATAAATTTTGTAATTATAAGCGAGAACATAGTAAAATTTATCCATGACTCAAGGGTTCAAGCCATAGGAAAATTTAAATTTGAATTCAGAACGCAACTCTGATCTACTCAATAGAAAATTTTAGGCATGTGGATGAACTCAATCCAACGTTTAGATTAGCCTTACATACCTAGAGTGAGGAATTACTGCATGAATTGTGAAAGTTAGACTTGAACCCTAACTTCTCCTTTTCTCTCAATTCATCATTCTAAAAAAAATTGGCGTTAAAATGAGAAAAATAGCGTTTAGAAACTGATATGAGATCGAATTTGATCTCAAAATGATGTGGATTGATATAGGAGGGGTGAAGAAAAGGCCAGAATGCCCCTCAGTAAAACTAAGATCGGCCAAAAATTTAACTTGTGATAGGACAGGCCTGCGACACAGACTTGTTCCCTCATTGCTCACTTTTTTCAACAAAATACGAAGGTGATTCTTTTAACCAAGATTGGCCAAGTCCATGACGCGGAGTTGGTATGCAATCCTCTGAATAAGGAAATTCGCACATTGAAAATATTACCCAAGTCTGTTTACCTGATTCACCACAGTTCATTTTTTCTATTTTCTCATATTTTGAGCTATTCTAAACTAGAATAGTAAGGGTATTAAAAAAAAAATGATAATCAAACTTTTCTATCACATAAAGAATTAAAATGAGTTTAAATATCATAAGACAACTTCGTCTTTGCTTATATCTAGCGGGAATGATTTAAAATATTTAAACTATTATGTTATCAAAACATTTGCTTAGTACAATCTTAACTAAGTTATGATTCAATCTTCGATTTCTGCTTCTCCCCCTTATTATAAATTTTAAGTGTCTCATTCTTATATTTGATTATTTCTAGATGATCTTTTTATAATACAAATTATGGTTGCTGAACATTTCATTTACTTCATGTGACATATGCATTACGAAATAGTTAGTAAATAAGAGATTTATTATAGTACCTATCATCCCCCAACCTCTTCTCCTACATTTAGATTTACTAGTTTTTGGAAAATGCACATGTTCTCGTTTGATGGCGTGTTATTTTATTATTTAATGCGTTCTAATTTATTTGTTTCAATTTTGACTCGGCGTGAAATTGAAAAAAAAAAATTAAAAACTTTTAAATATGTCGTATAGGATTTTGGGAGTAAATAGTTATGGAGTACTTAGATATAAAAAGTGACACTCTTTTTTAATAGATTTAAAAAGAAAAATAATACAAATAAATTATAACTTTTTCTCTGGACAAAATATAAATAGTAACCTCAAAAAGGGCTATTTAAGGAAATCAGCCCAGACCATTTTATAAGGCCCGATTAAAGTATGTAAACAGATTCTTTTTCTCTTTTGGGTGATTTGCAAAAATAGCCTAAAGTTTGGTTACAAAAATAGCCTTAAAGGTGGGTGATCTTGAACTGTTTACCTTTGTCGACAAAATTTCAAGTGTAATAAGTATTGTTACTTTTGACCGTGAAGGTTTATCCATGAGACAAGTCGGGAATATCGATGGAATATCACTTATTCTTAAAGTTGTGGAATTTTATTCTCTATTACACCGAGGTATAAAATCGATAATTGGCCCATCGTGTAAAACATAATGGATCGACAACCGTATAATTGGCTTACTTGCGCAAATAGCCACTTTAATGTTGCTGTTTAAAACTCTACTACTTTGTAGAAAGTATTCAAAATTCAGCCACTATTTTTTATGTGTGTCTTGAATTCTATGAATTCCAGTTATGTTAGATTTTTAACAAGGAAACTCATTCTCCTTGTAAGTTTGGATAGACATTATTACTTCCTCCGTTTCTACTAGTTGTTCATCTTAATTTAAGTAATTATTTCAAATTACTTATCAATTTACAAAATTAAGATAGAATTAATTATTAGTATTTCTATTTTACTCTACTATTAATTTTTTTTTTTGAGGTTATGAGAAAGTTTTTAAATGTAAAGCAATAAAACTGTCTTCTTTATTTATAGTTTTTTAACGAACATGAAAAGAGAAAAATGAAAAATTAAATGTGGAACGAAGAGAGTACATAATTTAAATGTACTCTTGGAAAATAGAGCAAAATATAAGAGATTCTATTATTTGTACTTTAAAGGATGAGATTTATCAAAAAGGAAAAAATATCGAGTGTAGGCCATGTTAGTGTCTAATTATTTAAAGGGCAATCACTATTATGAATTATAACTAATGATGGATGCGTCTTTACACATTTGGCTTTCATAATTGCATTTGAACATGCTAAGGCCTAGCTCTACTCTACTGTTCATTATTATATGATCTGAGGAGGATGTGCCATATTTTATTACAACAACAATATATTCAGTGAAATTCCACAAGTGGGGTTTTGGGAGGGTAGAATGTACGTAGACCTTACCACTACCTCATAGAAGTAGAGAGGTTGTTTCCTGGGGACCCTCATCTCAAAACCCATAAGTAGAAAGAACTAGATATGACAAAAAGGAAAGGAAAAGGAAAGAGAACAGAAAGAACGACTAATAATGAATAGCACATGGCAATATGTAAATATGATGAAACTAACACATAATACGACAGATAATGAGAACACATGGAAAAAAAAACAACAAACAAATGTTCTCCACCTAACCCTACTATACCCCAAGGCCATGCATCCACCTAACCCTACCAATCAGCCTGCTACCCTAATTTGCGACCTGCACTTCTCTCTATCTAAGGTCATGTCCTCAGTGAGATCAAGTTCCGTCATATCATGTCTAATCACCTCTCCCAAGTACTTTTTCGATCTACCTCTACCCCTCCGTGTAACTCCCAAAACCAACCTCTTGCACCTCCTAACAGGAGCATCGATACTAAATACTCTAAAATTGTTTAGGGGAATGATCAAGATAAGTTGTTGGATTAATAGAATTTTTCGTTACTTGATTATTGATAGATTCAAATTTTTGATCTTTGTCATATCTGATTAAGCATATTTACTTTTCAAATATTTAAAATGTATATTTTTCATTGCTTTCCTAATTAAGTGGATCTAACCTAACGATTCATGGCTATATCTTCTATTATGATCTTCATATTCAACGGAGATGCAACTTGAGCGTGAGTAGTTGAATATTCATTAATTTTTAAGATTATTATAACATTATTTGACCATTTAATTACATATATATTATGTGATACTTGTACTATTTTTATTTCATTTCTAAGAGGATAATAATATACTTTTAAAGATATATAGTTCAAATATAACAAATGTCCTACATAAAAGAATCAAAAGCACACATTTTAACTAACCAAAGTCAAACGTGTGTTGAGCCATATGTCACACTCTAATAATGTGATATTAAAATAGAAAATAGAGAGCTTCTTTGATCCTTTGTCACTTAAATTGCAGATTTTTGGAGGTTGTCTCTCGTGCATTTTAAATAAATTGAGAAAATATTAAATTGCAATAATCTTTTATAGATAAACATTTTTGTAAGTCTTAACTTATGTTTATATAATTTTAAAATAAAGCGATACATATTTAATCGTGAAAATTTTATTTTTTCATTTCAAATTATTTAGAATTAATCAAAATAACTCCAATTTATATTCATGGTCAATACAATTTCAAATTTTAGATATAATTTTTTAATTTAAAAATATTTTTTTTAAAAAAAAATTAACGATGAAACAAGACCAAATACCCTCCATTGAATAGCGATCTAAAAACCCTTAATTTGGATTTTGAACTACGCATATGACCAATTGACCATACAAGCTAAAGTTTGTAAATATTTATCCCTTAATATGTCTTACACCAAATACCAATATTCCCTTCTTTGTGTTTACGTTAAAAAAAATTACAGTAACAAAATAAAAAATAAAAAGGTAGCTAAAAGTAAAGAAAGGCATGCGTAAATAATAAAATCGTAATGATGATTGATGAACATGTAGCAACTAAAAATGTTCCTTTTTAATTCCTTTTTTTTAAAAACAAAATCACCAAAGGCAAAAAAAATAAATTATAAAAAGCTACATTTATCACCCACTCTTCCTAATTTATTCATCTCTCTCTCTCTCTCTCTCTTTTTCACACACTTTCTCTCTCTAAACTCATGTCAGCTACTACCACCACTAGTTGTGGCGGCTTTTTGAGCTTCCGGCCAAGTTCCATCGAGCCGAGAATTCGGTCTTCCGCGGCACCTGGCTGCGGAAAACTCGACGGAATGGCGATGTGGTTGATCAACGGTGTATCGGCCGCGTTTTTCGCATCGTTACACCGTTGTTCGTGCATCCGCATTGCGACTCATGAGGATGAAGGCGAAGATGCTAATGATTTGCCCTTGATGTATAATAGTGATGGCAATTATGGAATTTCCAGCACTTCTTCATGTGGCAGCAGAAGGCCAATATTGATGAACAAAGGAAAGAAAAATAATAATGAAGCATTTTATTAATTGTTTTAATTTACCATGCATTTCAAAATTAATTATGAAACAAAGAGCAACTGAGAAAAAGTATGTTGCTAGATTTCCTTATATTATATTATTATTACTCCTACTAGATGAATATGGAATATCAATTTCATGTTTTGTGAATATACTTGAAACTTTTGAAATTGTTACTCTATCATAATTATAAATAATTAAAGTTCTGTTGAGTTATTATGTTCTTTATCCTGCTTTTAGGGTTTAATATCACTGAGACGAGGATCTTTCGGAAACGACCTATCTATTTTTATAAAATAGTGGTAAGATCTGTATATATTTTACCCTCTCAATTGTGGGATTCCATTACTGGATATGTTGTTGAGTTATGTTTTTTTCAGCGCTGTTGTGTACTAGTATAAATGTGTTCGATATTTTTATTGGGAAAAAACTCAATTAGGGAAGATTGAATTTTCTTTTTTTTAATATTTAAAGTTTAAATCGAGATCTTTGATTAAGGAGAAAGAAATTTTTATCCATTCTACGGTAATCTCTATTGGAAAAGTTAGTAATTAATCCTTTAACAATCTTATACTTCATAGAAGAGAATTTGCCATGAATTTAGATTTGGTTACCCACTCTTTTGTTGTTTACTTACTCTTTTCCATCTTATTGAAAATCTAAGCAAAAGTTAAATCTTGTATCATTAAGAATCAGTCTCTTTCTTCCTTCAGAAAAAGGAAGCAAAGCATATGATAAAGAAGCAGTCAGTAATCGATATGATTTATTACACTTGTAACTTAAAATTACGATAAAAATATGAGTTCTCGTATTGAGAATTTAAGTATCGCACACGTTATTGGTATCATTTTGAAAAAAAAAAATTATAACTGGGGTGAGATCGGAAAAAAAAATACCTAATTGATATAGATAATTCAAAGAAAACGTATTTTGATTTATCTCTTGCTTAGTGTAGCTAGCGGCAATGTAAATATAGATAGATATATCAACAAAGATATTAAAATATAGTTATCATATAATTTTATATTGATTAATTAAGTTCACGAGTTGAAAATAAGTGGAATATTAGAGATAATACACATTAATTTTAGAATTACAAAGTCACAGTTTAAGTAGCAATTACACTAAATATTTTTTCAGACAAGATTCTATGAGCAATTTATTTTTTAATTTTATTTTTAATTCATCTAATTTAGAGTAATTTTTAATTTAAATTTCGTCTAGTCTTAGTAAAATGGGTCCAAGATTTGGAATCATTGCTAGATCTATTATTAGACCACCACTACTAATATCTGTTCTTTGAATTTGGCTGGATCTTTTTATTTTTGAGATTCTTTTTTCAAATTGGTATCTTAAAATTCATATCCAATCAAATATTATTAGCACATAAAAAAAATTAAGAATAGTTTATACGAGAAAGAGGTCAACCAACACGAGAATTCATGGACCAAAAGGACAGCAATAACAGATCATGTTTGTCGATATTTTTACTAACAATTTGTAACGAAAGTAAACACTTGTAAAATAAAGCAAAAACTAGCTACTTTAATTATTCATGATATTTACTTTTTCAATCATTATATATCATGTTGTCTTTTAGATCGCATCAAAAATTGTGATGAAGTAATGAGTATTACTCTATCATCTTTAATCAAAATTCAAAAGTCTTAGATTCAAATCTTAGGCATGAAATCGTCTTTAATAAAAAACGTTTCATCCCTAATTTTTAATGTAAATTTTTTTGACGTACATCTAAATTAATCGAGCCTTAATAAATCTAAAAAAAATAACTTTGGATTTTACTTTTAGACTATTATATGTATACCTTCACATCTTATCCTTTAATTTACAACAGCTAGCCCACCTCTCCCTGGCTGCTAAGAGTGTACATTTAATTTTTCTATTTACTTTTATATTATTTGATTTTGATTTTTTGATTTTTGATTTTGAAGAAATATTACCCAATTCGAAACGATTGTTTATTTTATTTATCGATTTTTATTTTGATGTTTCGATTTATTATTAATATATTCGAATGACACAAAAGGAATAACTGCTATAAAAATAGTACTTCTAATTCTCTTAAATAATTTTTTTTCTAAATTTGATTTAGTAGTAATTGTAATATAAATTTGATGAGATACAAGAACACCCCCAAATCCCCATCACCTACAAAAGAATATAATGCAACAAGTGAAACAAGAATAAGCATTACACAACCCAAAACTATAACGAAAAAGAAAATTATTTTAATCGCTAGTTAATTTCTTTATATTTTATTTTTAAATATAAAAATCAAATTGAAAGAAAGCTAGTTTTCAAAAATCTTTCATTTATGAATGAGTTTGATTTTGCTCCCACCTTTAGTTAATTCACAAACAACCATTAGTCAATGTAAATGTACAACTATTCCTAGTAATAGCATATTACTCCATTTGTCCTATATTAATTGAAGTTGTGAGGTAATGCACACATATTAAAAAAATATTTAAAGACAAATTCATACTTTTCACTATTACCTTTTGTGAAATTATACATATATAGTCTAATTTATTTTCTAGAAAATGTAAAAGTTCAATAAATGAAAGGACAAATATGAAAAAGTTTCAAACATTCATCTTGAACTTTGAAAAATTCAGCTATTTTGAATTTTCAAAAAAGTTTCCATTCTTGTATTCTCTTTTACGCTTCATTTGAATCGACAGTTCATCAAAATAATCTCTTTATATTCGTGAGGAAATAAAGATAAGACTGCATTCCTATCATTCTCTTCAGACTTCTTCCGTAGAATTACACATATTATATTATTGACGTTATTGTTAGTGTATTACCAGTGGTTCTAACACTGAAATTTGAATCTATAATTATCTTTTATTTAGTGTGAGACCCACCTAGTTTCTGGAAAAATCTTTAGATGCTTCAAAATTGCTGAAAAGCCCACGGCTACTTACTACCCATACCCAACACCTAACCCCACTTTAACTTGTTAATCCAGTGGACTTCACCACTTGGGCCTACCCAGAAATGTCCCATTAACGTGACTTTTACGTAAAAATAGAGGACAATTATCGATATATATCATTCGGTTATTTAATTTATCAAATATGATCAGAATATATATTATATGACCATTCGATATTATGCATACAGATGTATCTTATATGTATGTTAGTATAAAATATACACTACATGTGTACTATTTATATATTTTATAAACCAAAATGAACCAAGATGCAATTTTTCTCTAGAATAGCGTGGGATGATCATTTCTAGTGACAAAAATCGTATTTATTATATAATAAGAGACTAGCCAAGTAACTGAAACAGACAGCTATTGGACGACGTGCTTGCTTCAACTGCTTGCTTAAACGGTCAAACAAAAATTTATTCTAAAATTTTACTTTTATAAGTACAAAATTCAAAATAATATCTTAAAATTTCAACTCCAACAAATGAAATTCCAAATATACCGCCTTGAAATTCAATTCCTACAACTTAAAACTTCAGGATTATATGACAATGTCATGGAGTTGAAGCCAGTGAACATGAAATCTTTTTCTTTGGCCTCACTTCACACAACTCATCCTTATTTGGATAATTACTAAGGTATAAGACACTCTACACAAGTACACATGTCAATGCTTTGTGGAATTTCAATTACACTAAAGGGTATTTTGGTCATTTAATTACTTTTTCTGTCTCATTTATGTGACATCTTTTTCGTTTTGGTTCGTCCACAATCTTAATAGAATTCATACGAAAGAGAAGTCGATTTTGTCTCAAGTTTCAATTTCTAAATAGCATCATATACATATCTTTTCATTAAACTATGTATTTTTGGCTAGTTTTTTTTTTTAAATTATTTATTTGCATTTTATTATGCAAATCTAAGCTTTAATTAAGTGATTTTTATGTGACAAAAAAAAAAACAATAATTTTTATACTATAAAATCTTTATTTAGATGATCATCAACATAATGTTTCTCGCCATGAAATCTTAATAAGAACTCACCCAAATATATTAAGATGTGCATATTTAGGTTAATCTTAAATAATTATAAGATGGACTTATAATTTGTTATACTAAAAATTTATCGATGAAAATCAAACATTAAGTGAATCTCAAACTTATTTGATAGTCTAATATATCTTCGATTGATTTAAATTTTGATGGGTTAGTTATTCAATACTGTATTGGTATGAGATGATAAATTTCAAAGAGTCATTGTGATTTGCACACGATGACATTCGAAAAGAAATATATTTACCCATACATCATTTTAATGTCTAAGAGCGCCATGAATTTTTATCATAGAAATCCGAAATTCAAATTTTTTAACAATTTGAAAAGTAATGAAAATTAAAAAAATATTTATGATTTATATTTTAGACAAATATAACTCCAATAGATGAATATATATATATATATATATATATTTTACACACTAAATTCTAATATACTCCCTCCGTCTCAAATTAATTGAATTTTTAAGATTTTTTTCAATGTTCAAAATAATTGACTTGTTCAAAATTCAAAAAGAATATTTGAATTTTTTTTTATATTTGCGATTTCAATTATACTGCATATTTATGATTTCACAAAGAGTAATAGTGAAAAGTATGATATTAATGTTATTTATTTATTTTTTTAATATATATATATTATCTGACAAATTCAGTTAATATAACACCAAAAGTACTATTTTTGGGGAGGAAAACTGAATTTTATTTTAATGAGAAATAGACATGCCAATTTTTACCGTATCCAACACATGAGGTTTTCACTCCCCTTCTGTAAATTTCAGAGAAATTTTACGCAGCTTTCCCGAGATCAACACAAAACAGGTGTCTTCCTCCTACTCGGCTACTCTGCCACTTCCTTCGTCTTCTTCCATTGCTTCGTTCTCTCCGAAACTCATCTCAATCGGTGAAACTTCATCAATTTCAGCGGCGGAGTCTGCGGTATCAAAGGAGAGAAGAAGAAAATGCTAGGGGATGGAGTCCAAACCCCTAGTCGGTGAGTCTAATTTGAATATTATTACCTATATTTTTACTTTCCGTTTCTCTAATTAGGTTACGAAGGATTGACTGTGAGTTTTTTTTTTTTGGTAGAAATGAGTGTTAAGTCGAAGAGTTTTGCATTTGAAATTTGTGTTATAAGTAGCTGGAGATTGAGAATATTTTTGCGTTCATCTTATTGATTGAAGAAATTTTTGTGTTTATATTAAGTTATTAAGAAATGATATGAATGGTAGTTGCTAAATTGATTTGACTTGCATTTTGATCCTCAAGATGTTGAGTTAGGAGTTGACATTTTTTTACGTAGTTAAAATATATGTATGGATGATAAGGAGAAGTTGGAGATTTTGGTTTTGTTTTTGTTTTTTTCCTTATGTGATTACGTTATTTATTGAAGAGATAATGAACTTGCTAAACTGATTTGACCGGCATTATGATTCTGAGGATACTGAGTTAGGAGTTGAAGTTTGTGATCTTGAAATCTCTATTTGGATTAGACAACGTGCAAGTAGCTAAGAGATTGAGAAATTTTTGTGTTTATGTTATATATTCGAACAATAATGAACTTTTTGAATTTATCTGACTAGCATTACAATTCAGAAGACACTGATTTAGGAGTTGAAAAACATACAAGTAGCTTATAGATTGAGAGATTTTTGTGTTTATGTCATGTATTGAATAATAAGGAACTAGCTAACTTGATTTTACTGGCATTATGATTCCGATTTCCGAAGATGCTAAGTTATGAGTTGAAATCTGTGTTATTGAAATCTCAATTTGGATTAAAACATACAAGTAGCTAGAGTGTGAGAACTTTTTGTGTTATGTTATTATTGTAGACACAATGAACTTTCTAAATTTATTTGACTAGCATTAAGATTGGCACTGAGTTAGAGTTGAAATTTGTTCTGTTGAAATCCCTATTTGGATTAGACAACATAGCCCGAGACAAAAGTTTTTGTGATTATGTTAGTTATTAATGATCCTGCTAAATTGATTAGTGGGAATATGCTGCATCAGGAATTATTTTGTTAGGAGGTGAAGTTTGGTTTTTGTAATTTTCCCCCTCTTTTTGCCTTTTCTTTTGGAGTTATCGAATAAAATCCTTAGTTGGTTGTACAAGTAGCTAGAATTGATAGGCTTTCACGTTTTATGTTGTCAACTGAATGAAATTATGAATCTGCCAAGTGAATTTTGCAAGTATAATGATTCCTACGATGCTGATTGTTTCTTATCAAATTTGCATGTGAAATAATATTTGTTGATTTTAGCGCTCCCCTCTGAATTAGGGTAGTTAAATGATGCATTTCTGATAAGCATTCCATGTTTTCAATTCGATAGAGTTTGAACTTCCTCTGGAAATGAACTGATGGTTAGGAATTTACTCTGGTTGATCGGTGATTAATAAGAAGGTTCAAAAGGGTTTTGTTTTGTGAGTCATCAGTGGTTTCTTTATTTATTTTCTATGTTTATGTGATACCTTATTATGAATATCTTCAGAGCATGGTAGGGGAAGTGAAGAGTATTATACTGTTCGCTTCTGTTTGTGTTTGTTTGCTTCTTAAGTTCAAACTCCATGCAGATCTGAGTTGCTATGTATGGTGAAGAAGAATTCAAAGATGTTAGGGAAAACCATAGTGGAAGATGAAACATCTGATGTTGAAACGGATCCCCGTTTTTGGCATGATATTATGGATGTGTATTTCATTCGTGGAAGAGAGTCTAGGGGGCGTCAGGAAGATGATCTTGTATTCTTTGTTAAAAAATTGGTACGCCTCTGTTCATGTTCTCCGTGTTACAGGGTTATAACTTATAAGTTGCAACCTGCTGAATCTGTATAACAATTTGCTGAAAGTGAATTATACAAGGATATATTTTGGTGTAGCATTTGCAGAAACATGGGTCAAATGAAGATGAATCTGCAAACTCTCCATACTTTGTACGCAGGTGGGCACCTAAGGTAAAAATTAAAATCAGCACAAGTTTTTCTTTCAGGTTTCTGTGACACACATACAGAAGTACTTTCTGTTATTTAAGGTGTTAATTATTTGAATGTATGATGTATGTGCAGTCAAAGGTTATTATCCTTACAGGCCAATAAACTTGGAAATTTGTATTAATTATCAAGCCTTTCTTTTTCTTCTTCATTTATGTGGACCGTGACTGTCTTGCTTAATTTAATTTGGATTTTAAGAAAATTTGCTGTCCAATGGTTCGGTGGAATTTTTTGTCCTTGTGTCACTATACTTACTTTAAGGTCCATTTTGATGCTACACGTGTCAGAGAGAAACTCAAGCTGATTCAAAATTTTAGATTAAGCCTGAAATAAGACCCGAATCCAAGTAAATGGGACTGGTAAATTACATCTGTGTTTTGAGAAGAGGTAGATGTTGGTTGGACATGCTACATCTTTGATTAACTGCTGCCAAATGCTAACTTTGGGAATGATGGTGAGATGAGATGTTCTTATTTTGCCATCTTGCATTATAAGATGAGGTGTTGTCTCTCAAAATAGGCAATCCAGGAGTAGTCCTTCTAAATAAAGTCTAGATTTTAAGGTCATCATGAAGCTGTAGCCTAATTTGCTGGTAGTTGTCAGGAAAGCGTGTCTCTTTCCAATAGCTCATCCAGTTTTCCTGATGATTTCACTTTGTTGGTTCATCACTCTACTTGGACCATATGTTTGTTAGGGATATGGATGTTCAAGAGTATATACTAGTTATGTTTTTGGATGAGTGCCAGTGACCATTGATGTGGCAGTATTCTATTAGAAATTCCCACCTTTTCGTGTTATAAGACCATGCAACCTCTTCATCCTGCAGAGTGTTTTACTGATTCCTTTTGCATTCATTGTGAAGTATCGTTTCATGCTTGTTTTTTAAGTTCATCCTTAACATTGCACCAAATAGAAAATATCTTTTGGAGTGGTATGGGTTTTCAAGTTGCCTAAAATTATGGTCTAACAGTTTCTACTTGCTTGATATAATTATCTTATAAACTGGTCAAGTACTCCAAAGAGCCAATTCTTACTGAAAAGTTAAGATACTGTGATCAGAAAACATTTGATCAAGATTCCACGGTCACTTGTCTTCTTTGGAATGTTCATTATGCATTCATGGGCATCCTGAGTCTGGGTTGAGATTATTTGGAGAACATAGCACCCAAGGGTGTGGCCTAGTGGTTAATGAAATGGGTTGAGTCCTGAGGTCTTAAGTTCAAATCCTAGCAGAGGCAAAAAACACTAGTTGGTTCTTCTCATCTATCCTAGCCTTGTTTGATAGAGTTACTTGGTACTTGTTGCCAGTGGAAGGGAGCAGGTATCCTGTGAAATTAGTCGAGGTGCAAAAGTTGGTCCGCACACCACGGTCATAAAAAAAGGAAGTTTATTGGGAGGACATATACTTCACTTCAGCATAGATGAAATATTTTGATGTTAAGAAATTTATTTGACAATTGCTCTAGAAATTACGCTATTGATAGAGATGATGGTTTCTCTAGCTTCGATAACCTAGTAGTTAAGTTTGATGGTGAAAGAGTTCATGTTTGTGTAACTCTATATTTGTGGCCATGTTAAAGGCGAGATTGATCAATAACAGTTGTGGCCGTTTGGTAGTTGGTTAGAGCTATGCATGTAGTCAGCAAAGAGGAAACATATGTATTGTTTTATTCTGGTATTAGTTATGCCGGATTTAGTTTTTCTTTGCATTGGTTGTTCTACCTTCTATCTTGCATAAAACAATACATAGATTCCTTTACAATTTATACATGTATTAGTTCTACGGGTTTCTAAATGCAAATCAAAAACCGTATTAATTTTATTCACGAAAAACATATTTTCTAACCAGCTACCATATGTGGTATTACATATGCTGGATTTATAACACCTCCAAACCAGCTATCAAACGATGCCTTAGTTATTTACCTTCATCAGGATATACTAAATGATATTCAATGTTTTCAAAGATGACGAATTTCTACTGTTCATTGTCTTCGTGTCAGTTGGATGATTTAGTTGGTGCAAGTGCATCAGATGTTGATTGGAGGCGCTCCTTTTACTTGAACTTAATCGCTCAAACTTCTTTTAGTGTGACGGTCGCAATTTGCAGGTACTATTACTTAAGTTTCTTTGTTCCATGATGTGGTGTCTTAATGTTCTATTTCATATGGTTGTGATGTCTCTTTGACTGTAGGCAGTGTTTTATGAGAAAAATATAGTTTATATGACTTGAGTTTTACATTGAAACTGGTTAATAAGGGAATACTCAGAAAAATCCTAACATTTTTTTGAGCATGTCTTCTCAAGATATTTCTGTTATTTGTTTCGGATCAATGAGGAGCTTCTGCTATTACTTTTGCCAGGATATACATTGTCCTTGTATCCTATGTTTATGCATCAGCTGAAGCATAACAACATTTAGTATTCTCTTTTAAGGGTTTTTTTTTTTTCCTGTGTGTTAGTCAACAGGTCCTTAAGAATTACCAGACTGGAAAAGACGGGCCATTATCTCCTATATACAAGGCAAGTAGGCAGATCAGAAACTTCCTGTTAGTGTTCATACTACTCTGATTCGCTTTACTATTCAAGTAATTGTTAAATAAAACCTGCTACCATCCTTTCTTACTTTAGAAAGCCAAGTAGAATCTTTGTGACATGTTTGGCACCTTGCCTCTCTCTAGTGAACAGCAAATATGGTTGTATCTTCTTTTATTTCTAAACTTTTTTCAGGTTGTCAAAACTGTCTATGCATCTCCAAGTCGCATCAATTTTCACTTGGACTCAAGAAAGGTAAACAACAACAACAATGTGTCTAATATCTATAGATCCATATGAATCCTTTTATGATTGATTTGAGTGTCTTGTGATGACATTATGTGTGTGTGTGCGCGTGTATATTCAGGAAGTAGAAACAACCTTTGCCTACCCGGAGATATGTTTTGCAGTTGATGACTTCGATTCCACTTTTGATGCAGTGGTAATATATCAACTCCCAGACCACTTCGTTAAGTTGCTATGTGGCTTAATATATGAAAGGCATAATGTGTTGGAAACCTTTCCATACTTGATTTTGATATGCTTTACTTGCGGTGAGGGTCTCTCTACCTTCACACAGTAGGGCTAAGGCTGCATATACACCTTCCTCCCCAGACCTCACTTGTCGGCTATGTTGCTCAGACTCTTCAAAAATTTCGATGTGTGTGTGTCGGATCCTTCAAAAATATCCGACACGGGTGCGGCAACATCTTTGGAGAGTCCGAGCAACTTAGTTTGTCGAAGAGCAATAGGTATGTTGTAGTAGTTGGATTATCAGATCAGTTAATCATTCCGGGTTTTCATGTTTACTCTTGATATTTTATTTGCATTAGATCTGTAATCAGAGAGTTACATCTTGAAGGATCACGGGTGGTCTACCATTTTGCATGTATTCTAATGTTAATCACTCTTGGTTTTCGTTCGCATTCGATCTGTAAGAAAACAATCACTTCTTGATGGATTGCGGTAGTCTGCCATTTTGCTTGCAAAATCTGTGTACCATAGACATTCTGGACATCTTTTATTGTTTCGGACTGTAAGTACCTTCTTTTCTAAATATACCTTCATTTGATAATACAAGAAATTGTGTACCTATAGTTTGTGTTCATGTTTGACGTTCCAAAATTCCAGAAGCTTTTGTTACACCTCTCAATTTTAACCTCATGCTCATAAAGTCCTGCAAATTATTTTTGGCCGCTCTGTAGTTGCCACCTCTAATTGTAAAATCTCTTGCAAAACTCTAGTTAATGTCTCTCACTCTGTATTTTATTAAGAAAACATCAAGGAGTATGAACCCCCATTCTATAAGGCTTGAATTGTCAATAGGTTGGATAATCCTTCAGTTAGTGTACCTTGATATGGAATAGAGATTGATGATCTATACCAGCTTAATCCAATGTGAAGTTGCCACGATGACACCCTGAAAGAGCAGTGAAGATTCATTTTTGTGTTTCCCAACTAATCTCCGGGAAAAAACAAATGTTGCCAGTTGCTTAAAGTTTGTCCGAGGTTGATTTCTCCCAATTAAATGGGAGAATATGGAAATCCAAGGCAGCCTTTCATGAAAGGGCACAAGTGTGATGATTGGTTGATCGCTTAAATTAACCTTCACACAAAAATAGATTAGAGCAAACTTCTTATTCACTTTTAATGTGAGAACTACTGTAGAAGCACTGCAAATTATGTTTCCTTCAGGTCTTGACAGATGTTGATCACTGCTATTGTGTACTTTTAAATGCCCATGATGGAGCTGCATTTCCAAGGGAGAGAATACAAGACTGCAGTCCTGCTAGTACTTCAAGGAGTGATACAAATTCTGGAAAAGCACCAACCTCAAAGGTTTGAGGAATTGATTTTCTCTAGAAGTGAATAGTATTTATAATTCTAGTTTCACTTTGTGCTTTTAGTTTGTAATGACATGGCGTAAAAGTGAATGATAGCACTGAATTCTACTTTGTTATTTGTTGAAGAAGTGGAGGGTTATGGAATATATATAATTGACACGCATTTTTAGTTACCATGCAAAAAGTGTTCATTTATTTACCTGCCTCCTGAAAGAAAATTTAAGGGAAGCCCAGCAGCCCAGTGATGTGTTTCTTCTAGACGAGATAAAAGAAAACACCATCTCTGGGTTTCTTTCTCTTTGGTTCTATTTTAAAACTACTTCGCTTTTTCTTGATGCTACTAATGAAGGCAATCCACTTCATCAGAAAACAAAAATTATCTGTGGGCTTCTCGGTTCCCTAAAACTTTCTTTTAGGGATGATGTATTTGGTCATCCCAATCACTCTCTATAGTAGTTTTTTTCCCTTCACTTGCACAGCTAAAATTAAGCACTTATATTTTACTTTATCAAATGTTTGAACGAGTTATGTGATTATTTTTTCTCTTGTTCACAAGCTTTCTGACAATGTACTTTGAGGTCCTCATTTGTTAGATATTGTGTTTATTATGTATTTAGCGTGTACTTGTAGTTCTCATGAAAATTTAATTGTGAAGTTTTTGTTGTCCTGACAGTTTTTAATATGATTCTAGATTACGCTCTTCTCAGGCTTTGTTAGCTATCAAATGGTCCGAGATGCATATGACGGTAAAACTGCTGTTTCGACATGTGATTTTCACTATCATACAATAATTGTTTGTTGTTTCTCTTTGTCACACTACCAAATCAATTTTAAACGGAAACTGGTGAAGCATCAAGATTTTTCCGCTTTGGATGTTCCTATTGCACTTGTTTCTAGTCCGAACTGTCCTGTGTAGCAACTTAGATGAGGTTTTCTGTGCTGTAAAACTGGCAGGGAACTATTGGAAGTGTGAGAATTTTATTTCATGATATGATTTATGAAAGGTATTCTGTTTCACAAAGGATGATATGACTGTACAGATCAAATATCACATCGATATTTTCATCCCATTTGTAAAAGTTTTTCAACCTCTTGAGACATTTAAAAGTTGGATAAATTAATATAATTGGTGGAATGGATGCTCTATCCGCAATCATTGCACTAGCTTATTGGTTATCTTCTTGTAATGAAATTATTTGCTTATGTATCCAAATTAAACAAATATTGTAGAGTAAGTCTCACATGAATTAGGGATGAGGGAGTATCATTTAAGGAATTGATATCACAACTACAGCTCCGCAATGCTGGTGTTTAAGTAAAACAGTTAATATGATAAATCATCAAATTTCGATTGCAGGGAGATTTCCTGGTCCCCTTTTTTGGCATTTTCAAGTGGAAATGAGTTCTGGTAATCTAATGTTGGCTCCTTTTATGTTCACAGCTGGAAGGTCTGGATTTGGGAGCCTTCTCTCACTTCATTCTGTTGGGAAAACTGACAGGATCTACATGAAAGGCCCTGGAGGACGTGGGGAAGTTGAAGTAGCTGTGTCTGGTGTTGTAGGTAAACTGAAAAACAGTTGCTACTTAATCATGCTGTACCACAAAATTTGATCTCTCTTCGTGAGATTATGTTGTTTGATTTCTTTTCATAAAGCTGGTGATTTGGTCTATTACTTGAAGTGTAACTTATTATGTCTTCTCAATTTTCTTCAGTTGATTCAGAAACTCAAACGTGCCAGTAACTTGTACAGGGAATCCATCTAGATTCATTGGGATAAATATTTTCTGAAAATCTAAAAGAAACCTGAATCTTGTGATAGATAGTAAGCATGACATCCTTGCAACTCTAGTGCATTGTAATTGGTCATTCCATTCAGTCTTCTGTGTGATCTAGAAGATTTGATTTGATACAAGTCCGCATGGTAACTGTTCACTTTGGCTGCAGCCAAATGTGTCAACAATAACAACATACCCAGTGTGGTCCCACAAGTGGGATAGAGAGGCTGTTTCCTGTAGATCCTCAGCTCAAGAAAAATCGTTTTTTAGAAGCAACCAAATGCACTAAATAGTTTAATTTCTTCCAGCCCTTTGTAATGGGTACTGCATGAGGGTCTCCCTAATATAGATTGATCTATTTGGACTTTCTGCTAAGTAAACATTCAATGCTTTTACTTCTATCTGTGTACAGATCAAAGCAAGCAGGACTTGAGCCACAATTCCGTAGATCATGACTCTAAAAAAAGATTAAGCTTTGGTGCAGTTGTACGACGAGCTGCATCAGTTGCATCAGAGGCAGCAAAGCATGCATACGCTGCTGCATCTGCTACCCGAGATGAAGGAATGATCCCCTTAAAGTGCTGCTTGATGTCTATATCATTACCTTGGGAACATATTGCTCATGATCTTTTGTTCAAGGTGAGCTGTTTCAACTAGCACAATGTTCTTTCCTTCAGATCAACCTGTTTAATTATTTTTTCACTGGAGCTCTCTTCACGAGCAGACCTCTGAATAAAGTTTCTTGTTTCCATTTCAGGGAAGTCCTCCTGTTAATCTGTAAGAATCTCTTGGGTTCCAGAGAGGACCATATAATCTCTTCAGCAAACTGAATAGAGTAATAGGACTTGTTTTCCTCCAGAGACGGAGAAGACTAAAGAGCATTACTCGAAGGTGAGATGGCTGTTCCATCATGAAACAGAAAAAATGGTGATAATATGTATATAAGTTGATGCCACCAATCCCGATCCCTGCACAAGGTTTAATTTGCTTTCCATGCACATCAAGTCATTACAGAGTTGTGGAGGTAGAAGTCCTGATGACTTTGGATGAACCCAGTAGTTTTTGCTCAAACTGTGTATTGTCTTAAGAAATTCATTAAATATGCACACATTAAATTTTAGAACTCGGTTGTTAGCACTTGAATCAGTCGTTCTAAAAATTCAGAAATCCATAAAGTTGAAATCCTGGCTCTGCCCATGAGTTAGTAGATATGTTGAATTGGCATGTTAGTTGCTATCTAGTTGGTTCATTATGCTCATTTCTTTGTCTATTTGTCTTGTATCATGTTTGATTGATTGATTGATTGCCGTTCTAAAACTATAACCTGGATCTACATTTGGGAGGCACAAAAACCCAAACCAATGGAAGATTGGATTGGCTATTAATGTATAAAGATCCCTTATTGACAGTTGAGAGCATGTATGTTGGAGTTGATATAAGATTGGAGAACTTTGTGATTCCTTTAGATAATTTTAAGATTCCTTTGCCATTGTAAACAAACACTTTCAATGCGTAATTTTTTTCTATCTTTATCTTTTTGCTTATTCAAATTTAGTAGTTTGTGTCAGTTGGCTTTCTTTCTTCTATTAGAAATTTCTTTTTCTGGTAAACGAAACTCTTACCATTTCTGGGTAGTCAATCCCACCATCCAATTTGATATACTTAAGCTACAAAGTAGATGATTCAGATTCGAGTTGTAAAACACTTGTTCCACTATGACTTTCCACCATTTGAGGACGAACCTCTGTTTCGTATTTTACTTTGATTATTTCATCGGGTACTTGCTAAGTTGGCTGCAAACTCGGCCTTGTTCATTCAATTCTCTCTATGTCCCATATTTTAACCGTTCGTAACTTTATGATATATATTTTTTCTTGCTAGAGAAGAATTTCATAATAAAAACTAGGTGTTTTATTGTGTAGGTACTGTCGAATTGTCTCCCTTCATAGAGTCTCCAAGTTGGTCCAAGGTAATAGTATAATAGAGTAGAAAGTAAGATCATGGAGAAGTAAAGGGTAGCTCTTACTTTATGACTTTACCGTACTTAATCACATGGAACCTACTAGTAGGTAGCTAGCCATTGAGGAAGAAAGAGAGTATATGGGGGCAAATGCCAGTGTTAACTTTATCTACAAAATGAAAGAAGATAACAAAGCCAAGCCAGAAACGGCATGTTAGTATCCACTATAGTCATCTTGGGGGTATTTTTTCTCCCTCCTTCTCATTTTATATGGCAGTCTTTGAAACGTAAGATTTTTGAAATTTGTGCTTTAGAATCATTCTAAGATATTTTTATGGTTGAGAATCATTTTAAGAGTAAAAAGAAAATTTTAAGGTTAAATTGTTCTCAATCAAATAAGGTGATATTCTGTGACGAATAAAAAAGGAAAGGGTGTTACATAAAAAGACAGAGATGATGTTTTTCTTTAAATTTTTTTTATAACATGCACAAAACAGGAAATAACTGCCAACAAAGAAAACTACCTGAACTTCCACAACTAGAAAAACCGACTTGGGTATGGGGAATATTCTTTAATTTAATAATAGTTTAAATTAAACTTAATTAATCATTTGTTATGCTCTCTTTAACTTAGTGCTAATGCAATCTAACATGCAAAGACAAACTCTCCTTTTGTCGACAACATTATTATAAAACTTGTTATTGATTGAGGAATCAATTAACCACATAGGATCAAGACATTTTTATGTTTAGAACAGCTTTATCATGTAGCAATTAGACAGCCATAATAGGAACGTGTTCTCCACAAGAGGAATAATGAACAATTAATACTATATGTTTTAAGAGTAATGATGAAAGAATATAGACAAATATGATTTTAGCATTCATCAATGGGGGAGAATCTCTTCTTTTATTCGGTGGCGTGCGAATCAGCTTGTGCACACCCTCACTAATTCAGACGAGGCTCAGTAAGAACTTACCAGCCTCCCCCATTGTTTATACCGAGGCTTGAGAATATAGATGGGAGAAAATAAGATGAGAATCGAACTCTCATCAATGAAGTAAAAGTTTAGGTAGACAACCAGCTAAGTTATTGAGATTTTTCGATCCATGCCTTTCCTCAAAATACGTTGATCACTAAGTCACACCTTCACGTGTCATGAATCATGAGAATCTATATACTTGGGATAGTAAGAGTACCCGCTGTACAGTAATAGTTTCATAAGCTTCATTCAATTCCTTAACTCTAAATTCTAATAAAGACAATAACCAAAAGGCCACACATTTCTTTTATTTATTGTTAATAATCCAACTTTCAAGAATATAACGCAATAAAGAGTTCGAGTTTTATATATTGTCAATAAAAAAAAAAGTTACATTTTAAGGTCACTTCAAAATATATATTTATAAATAAGTTTATTAAAATTTATAATCCTAAAATAAGGCAAATTATTTACTACAATAACCAAAAACCACATTTCAATGACTTTTTCTTTCTTTAATGTTTTTTTAAACTTTAAAAAATGAAATGAACCATGCTGCAGGATTAAATAGGAAAGTAACTTATACCAAAAATAGTAGGCTTTTCAAACCTCCAGAGGACAAAAAGATTAAAATTTTATAAATTAAAAATAAATAAATAACTAAAAACCTTAAAAAGAATAAGGCACATGGGTGTCCAAAATTAACCAGTAATAACTTTACTATTGTCTACTGAATTAGCACATGAACAAGGCAGGCATTGACTGACTATACTCTACTTTAATTTCTTAATTCTCTAATCTCATTTCTTTCTTTTTATTTTTTTGGGTTTGATCCTTAGTCATTAAGCTAATCTTTTCTATGTTTTTAAAAAACTAATTTTAACAAAACAACCCCACTACAGTGAAAAAAGTACATTGCTAATTAAGGTTCCATCACCATCAACTGCCTACCTAGCCCTAAGGGTCCAGCTGTCCTCCCAAAATTTTCTACGTATATATGATGATTTTCTTACTTTAAATATTTATTTTTTATTTAGGGCGGCTTGATATTGTTTGAAGTCTAAAGTCAAAATTTTAATGAAGAGCGATAATTCTTTTGCGTTGCAAAAAGAGAGAAAAGAAACAAATTTCATGTATATTTACTTTTTAAAGATTTGAAAGCTCTTTTTTCATGAGATTGTATCAAAATTCATTTGTTATACCTTTCTTTTTAGCAATTGGATTTGTAATTTTATATTTTAAGAAATAGTTGAAAAGACAGTATATATTGCGTAGTAGATATCAAATTTTTTTAATGAAAATAATATTTGAAAATTGAAATAATTGGAACTTATAATAGTTGGTGCTCAAGAATAAATAAAAATACTAAATTGTACACTATAACTCCAGAGTAATTTAGTCAAAGACTCACTTGAGGAAACAAAGAAAAAATCTAAAAGCGCAAAAGTATATTTAAATTATAGTAGAAAAGCCAATCAAGAGCCTGTGTTAATTAAACTAATTCACCATTTAATGACTCAGATTTACTATTGATATAGACATTATACACTAATTGTTGTGAAGTGTTTTTAATTTTATTGAATGAATTATTTGCTTCCTCTACCCATACTATTATTACGATTGATTATTACATATTCTTATAATAAATTTTTACTTAAATTTGATTATTTTAAAGTGATTTTGTATAGATATGAGGTACAAGTTTTTCACTTAAATAAAAAACTTGAGGAGGGGTGCAACGATCCATCCAGAAGGTTTTCACATGAATTTATGTTTTTCTTTTTCGATTATATTTTATATGACAGTGATATATTGTTTTTTAAAAAAACAAAAACTTAAACATACATGTATAAAATTATGTTCACAATACCATAAAATGCAATGATAATTGGATGCATCTATTTAGGCGAGACCAAAAATTTAAGTCTTATATTATCTTCGTCTTTTTTCATTCTATATTTGAGTAAACACCTCTCTAGATGGTTATTGGTAGCATTTTTTTTCGATCATTCTAAGCTTTCACTTCTGTCACATAAAAAATTCATAATTTTTTAGTACTATCAAATTTTTATATCATAGGAGAGAAGTACTAATCATATCCTCGACCTTGACACGAATTATTAGTTTCGTCCCTACACTATTGATAGGCTTAAAAACACCCCTCAACTTGGCGAAAATACACCCCTCATATTTCACACATAAAAATGTGTCATTCACGCGCTACACGTGACTTAAAAACACCTCTCAACTTGACGGACTAAATTTAAATACACCCCTCCTATATATATATAAAATTAAATCAAAATATGTATATTAAATCTAGTAATAGTGAATGATATAACATACCATCAATCGTAGCGGAGGAAGACAAAGTACCAACAATGTGGGATGACTATAATTACCTTTTGATTCGTAGTCCAAAAAGAAGGGAGGAAAAAAAGGAATGAAACAGAATATTCTACACGTATATAATCTCAAGCAGACCCCTCTATATGCACCTACAACACTTTAATTCACTCATTAACATTTATAATTTACTCATATTTTTCCATTTTAAAAAAAAGGTTAAAATGTCAAATAATTAAGTTAACATATGGTGCACATAAATAAAAAGAATCTAGCATATTATTAAGGAAAAATTACGCGAATAAATAAATATATACTAGGCAATTAATTATGACTTGCGACAATATTTAACTGTAATTATAATTTGAGTTTCTGTACAACTCGCACGATTTACATAAACATTGTGCGTGATTATACAAAACTTGAATGCAAATCAAATTGTATAGCGAAATATACAAACACTGTGCACTAATTATATAGCAAAATATATAAACGCTATACAGAAACTGTGAATTGTATAGCGAATTATACAAACGTATAAGTGCGAATTATATGAACGTTGCTATTATTATATTTACAAAATATAATTGCTCAAAATATAGCTATGAAACATAATTAAACTATTTTTGAATAACTATATACTAAAATTCCTCTATTATTTAAGGAATAATTAAAAGGGGATATTTTGGAAGTATAAATTTCCACAGTAGAAGGGTTCAAAACTTCACCATGTCGGCATCCCTATGGCCTATTGCATTAATTATTTATAATCAGATGCAAGACTCAGAATTTAGTTAATTTATAAATTTTGAATTATAAGTAGTTTTATTTGGCAATTTTTTAAAAAATATAAATATAAAATTTAAGTGAAAATTATTAAATATTTACAAAGGCTCCACCATGCATGCGACATCACCCAACCACTAATTATGACACTAAGAGAAAATATGAAAAGTGAAAGTTCATAACAAAAAAGAAAGGCAAAGAAAAGCCTATCTTAAGAAAAAGGTATAACAAAATAAATAGATAAATAACTAAACAAATAAAAGGTAAAGAATACCCTCTCATATAATTAATTAATTAAAATTATACAAAAGAAATATGAGTAACTTTTTAATGGACAAAAATGCCCTTCACACTTTTTGCAAAGCGCAATCTTAAGTGGATCCCACATGTAATTCTTCTACCCCTCCAAAAATATTATAAATACCCTTCGTTTGGACCTTAATTCTTCCCTTTTCTCCTCCCTTTCTCACTCCGGTTCACTTTCAAAAAATCTATTATCATGATGTATGAAGATCCGGTTCACTACCATCTCCCGGTTCTTGAAGATATTCTTTCACCTAGTGATATCCATGAAATATTATCTCTTTTACAAAATGAACTCCCGGTTCAGTCCACGTCCGGTTCAGAAACAAACCGGTCGGTCTTTTCGTTAGAAGAAAAGAAGCGGCGAAGAAAGATATCGAACCGTGAATCCGCTCGGCGGTCTAGACTTCGAAAGAAAAAGCACTTAGATAACATGACGGAACAAGTAAACCGGCTAAAAGTCGAGAACCGCCAGTTAAAGAACCGGTTATGCAGAGCCACTCATCATTGTCAAGCGGCTCAAAGTGAAACGGACCGGCTTATACTTGAAAAAATTGTTCTTCAACAACAACTAGCCGGTTTATGCCAAATCTTGAATCCCATGCAGCTCCATTGATGATCTTCATTACTATTTACGTAAAAAAAAGAATTAAATCATCGTCACAGTCATTTCTGAAGAATTCCAAAATTGCCCCCTCCTTTCTTCTTTTTTTTATACTGCTCTCGCTCTGTCCATCTGTCTGAGGATAATTTGCTCTAATATGCATGCATGAGGGGGAATATTGGAACAAGTGGTCCATTTTGCATGGGGTATTATGGGTTTTGGATGAGGGCAATCTTGACAATTAAGTAGTTTGGTTAAGGCTATGTTTGAGAAGGCGTAAATAGTCTCATAGTTTATGCGTCAATATTCTTGAAAATATTTTCGTCTTTTCGCCTATCAAACAAAGCCTTAGGTCTAGCACGTATGCCGTCTATATTTATTTTTTTTATGTTTTTAGTTTGGATTTATAATTAAGCTTTTTAAGGTTAAGTGGAAATTAAAGGCATTGTAAATTAAAGTTAAGGTTGTAATTTCATTATTATGTAAATATGGTAGTGTATAGATATGCTTTCTTCTTTTATCCATTTTTGTGCTTTGTTTTTGCTCTTGGATATGAAAGTGTTGGTTAGTTATATACCAGATTTTGCATCCATGCATAAAGCTTTAATGTAAAAGTCCCTTTTCTTGTGACAAAGTTACAACGTGACACACATATATATGTAAATTAATCAAAATATTATTATTTTTCACAATTGAAAAATAGAAATTAGGAACAACTTATAAGAAAATTCAATTAGCTAGATACTTTTTGGCAATAGATTAGCTAGGGATTACCGACAAATTTTATAGCTAATTCTGTATATTTTCTAGTAGCGTTTTCTCCGGAGGGGCTAAACATGATAAGTGATAACATTCTATAAATGGACACACATTACTTTGTATCAAAATGTAGTATTATGAAAAAAAAATATATTTATCGACTATTATTTTGATGGACCACTATTTATGTAGATTGTCTAATTATCTTCTAACACTACCCACATTAACTTAACCTAGCTAGCTAGCCTTACTTGTCTTTTTTTTTTTAATTGTTCCTGCGATTATAAATGGCAATAATCATATAGCAATTTCAAGAATGTTAGAGAGTGAATCATATTACTATCGAAAAGGGGTCAATTTAATAAGTTTATTGTTAAGGGTTTTTTGATATATGGTTCGTTGGAAACATTTTCGAAAAGTCAATTTCCAATAGAATTCTTCTAATTAATTATGTTTACATAATGAGAATATGTTTATTGATTATTTATTAACTATTAATAATCAAGGGTGAAATATACCACAAAATTTGGCTTTAACATTTTCAGTTTCTTTAAAAAATTGATGAGTACTTTTGAATTAATTTATACAGAACTGAGAATCGAACACTTAATTCGAGGATGAGAGCCTGCCCACAAAAGTTGGCTTTAATTGACTGTTCTTTATCTACAGGCATAAAACTTGTGCTTTCCACTTAAACAAAATAATTATTAATAATACTATTTGATTATGATTTTTATATTATCTTAAATCAATTCCATATAAGCTAGAATTAAATACATGATGACTGGTGCATGCACATTCTCAAACTCCAAACCTTAACAAAGACAAAAGTACATAAGATGCATAACTAAAGCAGCTCATTATTTTTTTATTTTTTGTCCAACTAGTTACTGTGCGAAGCAGGTGTGAACGACATGCTTGCTTTCTAGTCGAAGGATACTTTAGATATTTTAGCTGTGCTTCCTAGGATAATTTAGAACTTTTGCTGTGGCGGTGTGCTGGAGATGCTTATCTCTTTCACCATTTTGTTGGGATTGAGAGCGTCCTTTTCTCCTAAGTAGTCTCTTCTTTCACCTCAATTTCAGTGCTTTTACGTGTTTTTTTTTTTCAGTCGAGCAAATTTAGAATTTGAAATTTATAAATCTTTAATATAATTTAAAGTTTATGTGTGCTAAATTCAATTAGATGTACATAGTCAGTGAATTTCTATTGAGTCAATTCTGTTGAACCCGTACTTCTCATATTAGCTTTAATTTTATATCCTCCTTTTTCAGTCTACTTTCTAATAATTAATGTATGTCAAAACGGTATTAGCTTAAACTATTCTCAAGAACCGAATTAGATTTAATAATGTCGATCACAAGTTTACAACAAGACATTTACAAACTGGTTAACAAGGAAATAACGAATTAAATATTAATGACCATAAGCAGAGACAAATAAATTGTTTACCAAAAAGAGAGAGAGACAAATAAATTAAACATTACTTTTTTGTGCTTCGATTATCACAATATTTTTATATGTTGTATACCATTTTTCATATCCCATTTTTTCATGGTTGTTACTATTTTTCATTTTCATATTATTTCTTAAAAAATTTGAAATATTTTAATCAAGTCGAGGATCAATCAAAAACAACTTCTTCAAATATATAAAATAAAAATAAAATATATATACATGCACTTTATTTTTATCATGAAAATCGAATATGTTATTATTGTCGTTGTAAAGACAATTAATTGCATATGATTCAGGTTAGTTAAGGTCATATATTCTCCCGTTCTTTTTCTAACACATGGACAATAAGATAAGCTTAACTTTTCCAACTCCTATAATACATAGATTTGATTCAAATGTGAAAGAGAAAGACGGCAGCTTTTCACCATTACTATTAAATTTTAACTTTCTCATGTTTTACCCAAAAACCATGTCACAAAATCTTTAACAAATTAGGCAACAAAATCATCGTACATGCAAATGGAAGATTTTTTATATGTACTACAACAAACACATAGCATCAAGTCATCACCATTGTCCTTTACTTTTTCAGTTTTTCTTTTCTTTTTCTTTTTTTCTAAATGCTTTGGCGATAAGAAAATGAAGTCATGCCTAAAGAATTGAGTCATCTAATTTCGTAACCTTTTGATAATTTATTACTCCCTTCGTCTCGTGGTTCCGTTTAACTTGACACGGTATTTAAAGAAAAGAAAATAAAACTTTGAAATCTAAAATTATTCTTAGATATTTGTATAGTTGTGAATCATTTCATTTAGATTAAAAGGTGAATTTTAAAGATAAATAATCACCAATTAAAGTAAGATAATATTCTTTTTGGATCGGATCATAAAAACAAAAATGTTACATACAATGAAACAGAAAAAATAATATTTTTATATTTTTTTAATAAAAACTTATTTACCGATCTATGGATTGAATTCCGTCAGCCTCACAAAGTGAGGCCTTGATTATTACCAACAAATTGTGAGGCCTTGATTATTACCAACAAATGCTGCTCCAAAGGAGACCCTCTCGAGTACTTTCTTATTGTTTTTGTCATTGAAGTGGCCAACTTTTGGTCGCCCTACCAAAATATAAAAAATAATGAACATTTAGATTTCTTATTCAAATTTTAAAGAGCTCTATGTGTCAGGCGGTGATATCCATTTTAAAATTCAATTAATTTACGATCGCATTGAAAATTTTACTCTCCCAAAAGTAACTCATAAAAAAAAATTATATTCAAAATTTGATAATTAAGAATAAATAAATATGTATCACTTTATCATAATGTTTGATGGTAAATACTTAGATGCTTAACTATTTTTATGGGACATTTCAGTGGATATAAGTAGAAACACATGTCGTTTTTCAGGCAGTAAACTGTTTGTCCTTACATTGGAATATTCTTCACCATGGATTATAAACCTCTTTTAAGTTAGCTTCACAAATTCATTTACTTTGTTACACCTATATATAGTTTTGGAATATTCTTCACTATGGATTATAAATCGCTAATTTTTTTTTTCTTTGTGATGATTCGCTACGTCATTATGCCATTTAAATGTCACGTGGCATAAAGTTGTCTATGTAAAAATTTATATATATAGGAAAGTAGATTAGTTCCTACAGGAACATTATTCTAAAGAAATGTGGTGATTTTTCATAATATATCGTAGAATATTTTAAATTTACATAAGATCATTGGAATATTTTAGATATGTAGGAACTAGTTTAATCTCAGTAGTTATTATTTATGTAATAGTCCCAAAGTAAGTAGTATAAATAAATGAACATTCATTTGTAAAGTCATACAAACAAAATCAAAGTTCCCTACAACACAATTTTTCATTTTCTACCATTCTCATAGCTTTTTAGTTTTAGATTGACTTGTGCAAGATCATGAGCATGTAGTTGAAGATTATGAGCAAGTTGTCAAGTATTACACATGTGCTTGGTTAAAAATTAAGGACATCAATATATATATATATATATATCCTTATCGTGCATACAACTTAAATTCAAAATATAAAGGAAAAAAAACAGTCACACAGTTTTTCACCTTTTGAACATTTAAATTCTTTGCGTTGAAAATTAACTTAGGCAAAAACAAAATAGAATACTCAATTTAAGACCGAAAAAGATGTCAAGAAAAATTAGTCAGTCTTAGGGTGTGTGTGTTCGGTAGGGAGAAGAATGTTTTTCACAAAAATAAGTTAAGTTTCTTGCTTTTTTTAATTCGGTATTAAAAAATGTTATCCTGAAATATTTAGTATAATATTCTATATGAATACTATGGGAGGTGGCGTGGTCATAGTAGTGTGGGGTTAGTGGGAGAGAAATGTCCCACGTTAACATTGATAGAGTCAAAATTTTAATTAACGAATTCAAAATTTGTAAAAGTAGACACATGAACTTGTCGAAGGGGGTTCAACATCATATACATAAAAACTATTTTAATCATGTATAAATAGCATAATTTTTCTCCAAAAGGAGAATTGAATAATTAACCCCCTAACCTATAAGTGGTTCCGCCCCTATCGGATTGTAAAAAGATCCCTCTACACATTATACATCTTGAATAATTCTTCTTCTTTTTGAATTAGCATTTATGGTATGAATTAAGTCGAAAACTTATTTTACACCGTGAACTCTACACCCACAATATCTGAATACTGAAATCCAAGTTTGATTAATATCTTCTCTTTTGTCTTTAACACAATTCTAACGAAACGATCAAGATTCAACAACGGGTGCTAAATGCAGCCACAACTTTAATATGTGGATATATTTAATTAATTTTGATTCTTTCAATTGCATGGTCCTCACAAAGAATATATTATGTACGTAAATTGACAATTGATGAAAAAGTTAAGTTTATTAACTTGGTTATCAATTAAATATTTTAATATGTTGTGTCACGATATTTCATAAGTAAAAAAGTAACTGCGCTCATTCCAAATAATTGACAAGGACTTCAAAAATAGAGTATAGATGAGGAATATAAGCACTTGGTGTATGTTAAATACTTGTCAATAGCTTAACTAAACTTATGGTGGTGACATCTTCTTTAATTTTCCTCAGTATGCTTCTTATCATAATTTTAATTTAATTTACATGTGGAAAAATCAAATTAAGAAAACAATTATGCATGTATTATTCCCTAAAACAGAATATTAATTATTCTTTCCTGCTTGTTATACTCATCACAACGTGTAAAGAATATGGTGGAAAATTCTTCAGTATAAAATATACCATAGTTGAAATAATATGTTGAAATATCTCCATTGAATGGGACACTACATGTTATTTGGTAGAGTTTAATTAAGTACGTAATTTGAAATGTATTCTTAAATTATGATAGTTCAAATCGAGTAAAAAAGAGAGAGAAAAGTGTTTTTTCAGTTATGATTTATATGACTGTATTTACTGATCATTGAGTACGATAATTAAGAAAAAAAGAATTCTTTTTTAGCATATATATACCTTTAGAACTTATGCTTTAAACATGTCATGACATTTTTTTTCTAATTATAATATGATTTGAACTATTTTCATTCTAGGTTCGATTTTATCATAGTATCAGAATTCAAATCAATACTCTACAAAATATAAAGGAATAGCAATGGATTTTTGCGATGGACCATTTTCTGTTGCTAAATAATCACAGATTAATGAAAAAATTATAATTTTGTCGCCAAAAATAAAAAATAATAATTGATATATAACATAGTGAAAGATTAACGAATAAATTTTAAGTCATTATTTATTGACGTTAAGTTTTATGTGTTTTTATTTTAACTGTAGAACAATTTAATGTCAAAATATAAATTCATCTCCATATTATATTATTTATGCTTTAGTCGACACGTAAGAGCATACAGGGAGTGTTTTATTGGATCTTGGACATTTTTTACCTAGTATTCTTTTAATACCAAAAGTAGTAATTTATAAGTGTAACATGTTTTTGCCCCTTTTGGGGTTTTGACACTGAAATTTCTTAGTGATAAAACTTTATATTGTCACACAAAAGTATTTTGTTTTATTATAAAAGTTATGATAAGTTTGAAATTTAATTAATTAGAATGTTCAAAAGTTATCATGTAAACAAAACAGCTTAAACTTTAATATAAAGTTAGAAATTAATTGAATCGTGCCACTAATAATCAAGTATATATACCAAAATGTATATGATTTTAAGTGCTTGAGTGGAAGATTAATCTTTCTAAAACAGGTTTATACATTGTATTTCCTCTTAATATTACATAGATATGAAAATGAAATGAATATATATGCATGCAATGCACAAGGAGATTTCCCATGATTTTCTTATTTAATAAATCACTAACATTTTCCCTCAGTCCAAAGAGAAAAAGAAAGAAAAAGCGGGTATAATAATTAAAGAGGAAGGCAAAGACCACCTAGGCAGCAATCATGCCTATATGTATAGTTTCAAATATAATCTTATTTTTCAAATATAATCATATTTTTTATAGGAATAAAATAATTAATATAAAAATTTTAGTATAAAATCTGTACAAGTATTAGCTAATTCAGTTACTAAACTGTGGATAAATACAATTACAAATTTAATATATATTAGGACAAGTATGAAGTATCCTATGGAGGTAGAAATTCAGTTACATGTCAATCAAATTTAGTGACTTTTGCTAAAAGAAATATATATTTGTATTAAGAATACATTAAAGATGTACAAATATTAAATAGCGAAAGGTGTCATATCATTGAGTGGCAAACAACCCTTATCTCATGCAAGACAATTAAATGCACCTCGAGATGCTATTGAAGGATTGAGGGACCTTCTCGAACACATGATAGGTAATTGAGAGATAGAATCAGCCCATTCGTTATGGAAAATCAGCCTAGTTTTAGGTGAGCTAGTAGAATTCAAATATGAATTGAAATTTTCCTCTATCCAGACTTATTATCGCTATTAATTCGCTGATAGTATCCCCTGTGGCCGCGATTGTCCCGTACCGAATCACCCCATTCAATATCCAATTATAATTAGCATTTGACATCATTGTCTAGAAATCCATAATCCATATAGTTAAAATTCAAGCTTCGTTTGTCTTTAATTATATATAAAAGTAATCGAGGTAGATTCAGGATTTAAATCAAATGGACTAATTAGTCTTTACTCTTGGAATTGTGTTGTCCATATATTATTTGTTAAAATATTGATATTGTTCATATATTTATTCATATCCCATAAGGGTTGTTGTTTTAGTTTCATGCATGAAATAATCACTAGTAGCAAAATTAACATTACTTTCTAAAAAATAATGAAAAGTTTGGCCTTTTTGGCTGCTATTTCCTTCCAATTTCTAAGGGAGCTACGTGTTCCACGGGCCATGCCTTAATAATTTTGTGGTCAGTCCAAGTTCTTTGGTAGGAAAAAGAAAAGTTCTTCAAAGTGTCAATATTTTCCCCTCCTTTTTGACTAAGTTTGAGAAGAGTTGAGTGATATAGTTGAATTTATCACCAAAAATAAAGATTGCATATGATACTATGAAAGATACCAACAGGGATGTGTGTGTATATATGATTGTTTATTATAACTTTATTTTGTACCTTTGCGATTTGCGTGATTTTCTTTCTTCTAGTTTGCTTTGCCTTTTTCCCCATCTTTTTTGGGGTGATAATATTGCCCTTTCCCAAGTGATAATGTAACTTTTCCTAGGGTTTGAAGATGCTTCTACTTAGGTTCATTCTTGATGATAAAAGTATGTCTCTCCACATTGGTTTAAAATAAAAATAATTTTTCCCCTTAACGATCTTCTTTCTTTTTTAGTCTGTTTTCAAAAAGAATTATCTCGTTTCTTTTCTGAACAATATTTTAATTTCAGCTTTCCATATGACATGTTTAAGGCCACAAGATTAAATGATATTTTGATAAATTTGACATAACTTTAATGAAGAATCACATAATTGAAAAATCTTCTTTATTTTCTCAAACCCAACGCCTTCATGCCAAGTCAAATCAACTCATTATTTTTTAAACGAAGGGAGTAAGTTTCAATGAAACAAAAATATTATGTGATTTTTTTGTATGTCTAGTCTTGATGAATAGAGTAATTATCTATCTAATATTCGTTACCGATAAAAAGTACATAGCTAATATTCCAGGAATTTAATTAAGATGCACATAATCTAATTGGAATATCACGATTATGTAAATAATATTAAAGAAGATTGAAGCATATGGGAGTTAGTTGACTCGTTTGGTCCACGGATTAAGAATAATTTAAGGAATTAACTTACCCTTTTTCTCTTTAGTTTATTGAAAGGTGTCGGGTTATATAAGACTACAAATCTTAACCTATTAATTTCTTTAATTTCGTGCATTCTTCATCAAACTAGTCCTCTCATGTCAATTTTTTTTTTTATTGAACTAATTAATGTTCATTTATTTAAATAGCAACATTCACAATTTATCAAGATTTTAACCGTAAACTTGATATTTTATCCGGTAATCATATATTTAGTGTAATCATTCGATATATTATTGTCATATAGAATATCGAGTAATAATACAGGTAAATCTTGACAAACTGTGAATACTGCTACTTGATATTTTATCATACATAATATGATAACAGTGCATAAATTATACATAAATGAAAAAAATCAAAATGATTAATCAAATGTTGTATTCATAATGCATAGAGAGAGCAAGAGCAACCACACATTATATTGATCATACATAATTTTATGCTAAGTGCACCAATCCATTCATTTAAAAAAACAAATGATCTTCTTTTCTTTTAGATATGTTTAGAAAAGAATGATTCTTTTTTTTTTGGATAAAAAATTTAATTTTTCCATATTTAAGATCATAAAATTAAATAATATTTTAATATATTTAATATTTACTTTAATTTAAAATCACATGATTGAATTTTTTTTCTTAAAACTTCAAGTCAAATCAAGCAATATCATTATTTTTGAAACAATAGAAATAATTTCCTTCTCTGGAAAAGCAAGAGAGCCCTACTCTAGTATTAAGTTTCTAATACCTTTATTTATGAACCCTCACATGGACCCAAAAAGTTCTTCTTTTTTTTTTTTCAAGTCTTACTAGTAGGAGTGTCAATGAGTTAGATTGGTTTGAAATTAAGAATGTTAATATGAGTTGAGATAGAGATTTGGTTCGATCATAACTCGTCTAAATTTACTTTTGAGTCAAATGGACTAAAATTCAGATTGAGTCATGACCCACCCAGTTTGACTTGCTCAATCTCAACAATTTAATATATTACAAATAGATAAATAAATCTTAGAAGATATATGATATATATTAATTCATAACTTTAATATGAGAACATACATTACATCAATGTAGATAAAGAGATTTTATAACAGGTTAAAATTGAAAATTAAGTTAATTGGACTCAATTAAAGATCATTTTTAAAATAAGTTAGACTTAAATAGGTTGATATTGAACTCAATTTAAATTATTTGAATAAACCCATAAAACTTTAGACGAACTAAACAAAGTTATATGTATTGAAGCTCATTTTATCCACATGGACCAATAGGAAGAAAAAACTGTGAGATAAAAAACTCCAATAAAGTTTGTTAGACTTCAAAGCTTTTACACGTAAAACACCATCACAATATGTTGGAGTTCAAACTTTAGGATTTCTATAAAATCTGAACCTTTATATGGAGTTTGAATTGTCTTTTCTTCCAAGTTGCCATACATATATTTAAGCACTTGTTAAATTGTAAAATATTATGCTGGAGTTTCACTTGTAAAAATTAAAACTTCAAAATTGTGTTCTAGAGTTATCAAGAAACACAAGAAAATAATTGTTTAATTAACATCATTCCACTCATATACATATTTTACTTATGAGAAAAAAATGTCATACTCTTTGATCGCCTGTATTCTTTCACAATTAATACTTGATCTGGTTCCTTAACAGAGTAAGAACAAAAAATGACAAGAAGTAAAACAACATACAAGATTTACATGTAAACCTCCTCGTAGAAAAAAACAATGATCTGTCACACAAGATTTCAACTCAACTTTATCATCATTAAGGAGCAACAAACAATTACAAACTCTTGTAATTTGAATTAACCACTTATTCCCTTCTCCTCCACTATAATACTTTAGTTTTACGAGCATTTAAGCAAGAACTGTACTGCTCACCAAACTAATCAATTCTGATTAATTTAGACTTCAAGAATCAAAATAACTAACTCTAGCTACAGTTGCAGAATCACCAAATAAAACGAGCACCTAATTCCTGTATATATCAGGACTAGATTCACCAAATGAGCACAGAGAATTGGTGCTTGAAGGTTGGTATCTCTTGAATAGTAATTCTTTTTTCCTTGTTTGTGAAAGTGATGAGTGACAAAAAACATAAATTTTGTCAATGTGGAGTAGACATAATATGGAGAACTACGGTATGCTAGAACAATTTTATTGGCCAAGAGATTTGCCACACTAATACATCCTAAGCACTCACAAAAAATAGTTATTGGCAATATACTACTTCCAGTTGCAAACAAATATTCACATAGATATACCATATTAAGAAAATATTTATCATTTATAACAATAACATTTTTTTGCTGAACACTTGTAATACATATTTCAGAGAACTATTGTAAATGCACGCACGCACACACATACACATATATTGTTATACAATATTGATCTACCATAATTATTCATCTTTGTCAATGGGCTTAGATTTTTGGAGTGGCTCAAATTTTATATATAAGTTTTTCTCGTTGTTTCAAGTCTGTTGATATACTTTTCACTTTAAATGATTCATTTTGTGGCATGTTAAATTTTAAAATTCAAATTATGAAGCTTTCTAATGATGGATTTCAATGCACACTAGCTCAAATATTCTTTTAAACAACTCAAAACTTTACGTAGAAACTCTTCCGAATATTTGATTTCTTTGATATATTATTCACTCAAACAATTTATATTTGCGATAGGTGACAATTTAAACTCTTAATCTCAAAACTTTCTAATGGATTTCAAACTTTTGTGTCATTCCAGTAATCTAGAGAAAATGGGGCCATTTCCTTTAATTTGGCCTAAAAATTAAAGAAAAAATTATCTAAATACATGTCTTATTTTATTATAATTTTAAAAAAAAATTATTACTTTAAATTTTTTAAAAAAATTTCCTCTTGGATATGTTGCCATCTTCTCATTATATTTCTATTCCCTTCTCGGATACATCCACCTCCACTCTTGAATACATTCCTACTCCCCTCTCGGTACATTCCTATTCTTTGGGCTGTGAATGTCAGTCCATTCATCATGGCCCAAAACCATCACACTTGTCATTAGCCCATGAAACTAAGAGAAGATCATGGGTATTTCCGTAAAAGGAAAAACTAAATTCGAACACAACGCTAACAAAATATTCAAAATGAAACCCCGCTCATAAAGTCCATAGCCGTTATCAAACTCTGTAATCCCTCGGATCCAGCTTTTGTGTGTGCGAGAGAGAAATGGAGAAGGTAAGTGTAGCAGTGAGAGTTAGACCAGCAAGAAGTAATGAAGAGAACCTCAATGGAACCTTCTGGAAGGTTGAGGACAATCGGATTTCTCTTCACAAGTCCCTCGGAACTCCAATTTCCGGCGTCTCCTACACTTTCGGTATCCGAAATCTCGCCGTCTCTCTTCGATTAGCTTACATGTTTGGAATTGAGTGTTGATTTAATCAGTTTTGTTTGATGTTTGGCAGATCATGTCTTCGATCAGGATTGCTCGAATGCTAGGGTTTATGATCTTCTTACTAAGGATGTTATTCATGCTGCTCTTGAAGGTTTCAACGGTATGCTCATTCTGTTGTTATTTTTAGTGTATGGACTCCTTTCAGTTTTTGCTTTGGAGGCAATTGTATTGTAGATGCATCTATTTTAGTACAATTTGATTTAGTTAACTCAATTGTTTTGCTTTAAGGTAATGTTTTCTGCGGTTAGAAGGAATAGTGTGCTGAATTTTTAAATTACAGCTAACTCCACGTAAATAAATTTGTTAATTTCTGTAGGAAGTACAATATAACTTAAATCAGAGTGTAATCTGTTGATCAACATTTGCCAAATTCACAAGTTCATTGGAACCTTTTGCTGCTTTGAGCTTTCTGATGAGGCTTATTGTGACAAGGATTTTAATGTGCCGAATTTTGATTTTCTGGGAAGAATGAATACTGACATTTAGCTCCACGTAGACAAATTTGTCAAATTTTAGTTGGAAGATACAAAAGAACTTAATCAATGTGTTATCTGTTTATAACAAGTTGCTCTATTATGTAGTCATTTGAATTCTAGTTTTAGGAAATAACATTTCTGGTTTAGAGAAGAGATTTATTTGTCATTAATCCCATGTGAAAAATCTATAAAATACACTTAACTCAAAAGGTCCTTATGCTATGGTTGAAATTCTGTTCAGGAACTGCTTTTGCATATGGACAGACCAGTAGTGGTAAAACCTTTACCATGAACGGTACTGAGAATGATCCAGGAATCATCCAGCGTGCAGTCAATGAAATATTTCAGAAAATTGAGATGGTATTTTCTTACTTCTTTATTTGTTACAATAACTTCTGTTATCAGTAGAATAATTACATTCCTTTTCTCCAGTTTTCGTTCTCGTATGTTCTTACTGGTATTTGGCAATAAAGCTTCCAGTACTTGTATGTCCTTGAGATGGTATTTATTTACTTTTTACTTGTTTTTCAGATGACTAATAGAGAATTTCTGATTCGAGTCTCTTATATGGAAATCTACAATGAAGATATTAATGATCTTTTTGCTGTAGAGAACCAGAAACTGCAGATTCATGAAAGTTTGGATGTAAGTTATGGGAAGTGGATCATATACTTTCACAAGTCTATTTTGATGTCAAAGAAAACTCAATTTATGTTTCTTCCAGCGTGGAGTTTTTGTCGCAGGACTGAGGGAGGAAATTGTAAATGACGCTGAACAAGTACTTGAGCTCATTCAGCGTGGAGAAGGTTTGACATCATGAACAATAATATAGTACATGACACTCTTCTCTGCATAACTAGTTTACTTGTTGTTGATTATTGCAATTATCGTAATTGCTTTTTTATCTGTGTTACCAATTCAATACATGTGGTAATGAATTTTGCAGTTAATAGGCATTTTGGTGAAACTAACATGAACGTTAGAAGCAGTAGATCTCACACCATTTTCAGGATGGTAATAATCTTGAGCCAACTGTAAATTGGTTTATGTTTCTGCTGAATGCTAATGTATACTGACTCCAATTATTATAGGAGAATATCGAGTTATTCTTTTTCTTTTGTTTTTCTGTTAAACCAGGTAATTGAAAGCAAAGGAAAGCATAATCCTGATGAAGCTGTTCGTGTCTCTGTTTTGGTTGGTATTCATTCTTCAAGTTCTCTGGAAGCAAGTTATTATTGCATATAAATTTCTATGGGGATGGGGATGGGGATATTGTTATTATAAATGTTTAGAATTGATTACAAAAGATCCTTAAAAAATGAAATCTCTGATGAGTAACAGATCTCTCAAAGAATCTCGAAAATTTTTGGCGTTTGTATTTATTGTTAAAGTATCTTTTCTATGTCATTTTGAATGTATGGTTCTCTTTAATCATCTGGTTTATGTTCTTATTAGGTGCAAAAAACGAGGTAATGCACATCATTTGGTTTTGATTTGTTGTAGTTGATTATGAAGCCCATTGGGTTGGAGAGCGTAAATCCCAAATCCAAACATTATTATCTTTTTCAGCTTTCTGGTCGATCATGTTTCTAGCCCTTTACCCTCATTTATAGTGTTTATTTTATTGGCTAATTTGTCAACATTTTCCTCTCTGAATCTAGAATTTAGTAGATTTAGCTGGGTCTGAACGTATTGCCAAAACTGGAGCTGGGGGAGTTCGTCTGAAGGAGGGAAAGCACATTAACAAGAGTCTAATGATCCTCGGTAATGTTATCAATAAGCTAAGTGAAGGTGGCAAGCAAAGGTAGTTGTTTTTAAGGACTTATTGAATGTATGTCCATGCACAGAACAAATGTGGTACTGATTATGTAATTGAGCAGGGCACACATTCCTTACCGTGACAGTAAACTAACTCGCATTCTTCAACCTGCTCTGGGTGGCAATGCTAAAACTTCAATAATTTGCACAGTAGCACCAGAAGAGGTAACCTAATTATTATTACCTATGTTGTGACAGCAGCAAAATCAATTGGACATCAGCTTAAAGAGTTCAATACATATGTCCAGGTTCACATTGAGGAATCAAAGGGAACACTCCAATTTGCTAGCAGAGCTAAACGGATCACCAACTGTGTTCAAGTGAATGAGGTCTGCCTCCATTTGCTATTCTTTTTATGTAATTACTAGTTCATGATCCACTCTAGAGAACAGATTAAATAGTCATACATGTTCCTGTGAATAGAAGTGTTCCTATAATAAGGTTAGTTTAACATAGCTGCCAAGACACTAGACCTTGCATCAAAGATTTCAAATCACACTCCAATGCAATTTCAGCACTTAGGCACTACATTCATTCTCTGTAACCAAGGCTTAACAAAACTCTGCCAAAAAGATTTTGTTTTTCTGAAAGTTCCTAAATGATGCAACACTTAATTTTTGTCTGGTCTATTGATACTATGGAGTGTGGTCTAAAACATCTATTCAAGCAGCAATTTTTAAAGCAAAAAGGAGGTGAGTTTTTCCTACAAGCAGTACAGAGCTTTCTTTAACTGGTCTTAATTTTTCATTGTCTTACAGATCATAATTTTCATTCTTGTAGAATCCTTTGTTGCAGATTTTCTCCCAGGGAACCAAATAGTGGAACTTCTTATTAATTACTAGCTTCTTTCTTTGACGTTTAAGGCAGAGCTTATTGTAGTTCAACTTCTTTGTAGATACTAAGTGATGCAGCCTTATTGAAGCGGCAAAAAAGGGAAATAGAGGAACTACGAATGAAACTTCAGGTAATTGTTTTGACTCTTAGGATTCAATTCATAAGTAGCTTAAAAATTTCTAATATGGGATGAAACCTTTTACATAGGGATCACGTTCAGAGGTGCTTGAGCAAGAGATACTGAAACTCAGAAATGACCTACTGACGGTAATTATTATTATTTTGTTGTTGTTAAGAGTAGATAGAAGATTGATCTTATCTTGAATTGACATAGCTCATGACTGCTTATTCTTCATTCATCAGTATGAATTAGAGAGAGAGAAGCTTGCCATGGAATTGGAGGAGGAGAGAAGATCACAGAAAGAGCGAGAGCAAAGCATCATTGAGCAACAGAAAAAGATCCATAATCTTAGTAATCTTACATCTGTCTCAGACTCTAATGGGCATGCTACCCAGGTAAAATATGTGAATTTTAGCTGCTGTGGACTTCCTTAAACTATCTTGTCTCTTTGCTCAGCTATTTTTAGAATTTCACGTGACACTCCACTTAGGACTGTTAAAATTATAAAGTGTAACTTTTGGAAAATTATAGAATAGTGTAGAATATTATAGATAAAAGTTAGGAGATATT
>JAPFFP010000080.1:22488108-22500454 GCA_026153255.1 Solanum medicagineum | reverse complement strand
AGTCTTGGGCTAGTGAAACATAATTCACTACTCTAAGAAAGCAATTTCCGGATTTTGGGAAGTTGTTTTTCTTCACAAGGACGCAATGAGATGCTTGGATTTTGTGTCCTGATTCCTATTTCTTTTTCATCTCTAAAGGATAGTGTTTTCCGGTTTTTCTGTGTGGCTTAGCATACCATGCATTAGGATGATATTGTGCAGTTTTTTTACCAGTCCATCTTCTTTCACATTGAAACTTATGGGGTTTTAGCATTTTTTTTGTCTCCATTCCTCATTTCGTTTGAACCACTTTTATGTTATGAACTTTGTTGATCAAAAAAATGTTTGCACAGAAGATAGATATGTGCGCCATAATCTGTACAAAAGAAGCATATGAGAGCCACACATTTGGATAAATTTAGCATTTTTTTGTTCCATTTCTATTTCCATGTAGGATTTTAGCTAGCTTTTGAGCATAATGTCTACTTAGTTTTTATGTAAAAAAGCAACCCTAAAAAGTTTTTCTCACATTCTTGTACTTCGTACTTTCATCATGATGATAAACTTCTATTCCTAAACCAGGAGGAAAGCGGTAACAGTAACAGTTTCCAGGAAGATGCTTTTAGTACCCCTTGTTTGAAGGCGGTTCCCAATGCCTTTGTTGCTAAGAGATCACAATGGTCTCAACAAGCAGAATACAGCCCTATGCCAGATGCCTTCAGCAATTTTGCAGATGAAGTTACATGGATGAAAATGAATAAAGGCTTTGTCGCTGATCTTGATTTACTTCACATGACTCCTGCAGTGAAAATAAGATCATCTTTACCCGATGATGAAAATGATGTGAGTCCACTTTCACATACATGTTCTGCAATCTTACTTCTTACCAAAACTGTGTCCGCAGCTGCTTCTAGTAGTTATGCCATTGCGAATTTGTGATCCAGTATATAGTTTGCTCTCTCTTCACTAACAGGCTGCTAGACAACTTGCTTTACATTAATTTCAATTACACAGGGAAAGTAATATGCACAATCTGATGGGCACTAGTTTCTGTGGGTTCTCACCCTTTATCTGTAACTGCTTTCTTAGCGCTCCAAGGGCAAGGGGATAGAGAATGGAGCAAAATCATCTTTTTCATCTAATAATTGCTAACATGTTTTAACTTATTGGATATTGTGATTGGCAGTTTCGATTGTCCTCCGATTGTTTAACAAACCTTTATTCCTGATCAGCAAAGTTTGTACCATGCATATTTTTAAGACTTGTCAGAACTTCTGTCAGGATTTGTCCACAGAGAATTATAAGCAAGAGGTACAGAATCTCAGAAAGCAGTTGAAACTTGTTTCAGAGGAAAGAGATGAACTTAGGGTAAGCAACTCTTGGGATCTTTTTTTCTTGTTACTTACCGACCACTTGTTTTAGCATTCAACTGTTTAAGATACTTTTCTTAATTGAGATGTTAAACACATTAATCTTTCCTGGTTCAAGTTCATTTGAAGACACTAAATTTTGAGTGATATCACTAATTAAAGTACAGAGCCAGTCATTCACTTGACGAACTATTTTCATTTGTTATGCTGCATTAAGTTCTCAGCTTATCCTTTGATCTTTATTTTTCAGAGACACCATACAGAAGAAGTATCACTAAATAAACAGCTAACAAGTAAGGTATCTGAACTCCAGCAAGAGGCACTTTTGATCCGTGAGATCCCTCAAAGATTGTGCGAGTCTGTGACAACTTGTAAAGATATATACAAGGATGTTTTTTCAGTTATACAGGTAATGCCTATTTATCGTGTAGTTTAGCTAATTACTGTGGCTGGTGAAGTTCTCTTTGTAATATCTGCCTTCTCTGCTTCTTTGAACAGAATTTTGTAGCTACGGACAAATCTGGAATGGCCAAATTGCTCTCTACAACAAATGAGATTGGTGCTTCCCTTTTTGCAACTCTAGAATCTCACTTTTCAGAAGCTATGGACAGTGATAAGTCCTCTATGGGAAATAATTCTTCAGTTGAAGCACAACATATCAAGGTCTATGATAAGTTGAATAGTACAATTTCATCACTTGTGCTATCAGATGATGAAATCTCAGGGAATCCACCACTCAGCACCCAATATAAGGTAGCTGCCAAGTCACAGTTTTCAAGGTGTCACTTGTTAATTCTTACATGTTTTTTGATTCTGACAATGGGATATTATCTGCTAAGTTCAAGGCTCATGCTAATTTAAGTTGTGAGGTCCATGATCAGCAGTAGTTAAACCAAAAGGGGAATCATGTCTTAGCTTAAACGTCGTGATAGTTATAGACGTTTTTCCTCCTTTCTCTTAAGTGTATGTTTTTAAATGATCCAAGGACTGCACTCTGGGTGGAAAAATTGCTTGTTGGAAGAAGAAACTGGATGAAGATATCAAAACGATCCAGGAAAAATACCAGAACTTGGAAAAGGAGTTGGACCTCAATAATCAGTGTCTTGCCGCTTCCAGGGAAAGATATAATAGCTTAGAAAGGGAGTTTCATCTCTTGAAAGAAGAGAGGGATGTGTTGGTGCAAAATGTTTCCTCTTCAAGCGAGAACCTCAAACTGGTTACTAACCAAAACGAAAAGGTATTGAACGATTTGAATGCTGAAGTCAAGAGGAGGAAACACCTTGAAGAAGAGATTAAACAGTTTAGTGCTGCTTTTGCATGTCGACAGAGATCCCTCATCTCCCTTCATAGTGACTTTGACTCTGTGATTGACAGTTTTAAGGCACAAAAGCCAATTTCAATATCCAGATCTCCTGGATTTTGAGAGTTGAAATTCTCCCAAACTCGTGCACAATTTGTTAGTGCTGTCTTATTCTTGCTTCTTGTTATGTATTCAAATGATAACTGGAAAACTGTTTTGGACTACATTATAAATTGAATAATCTATCTGTATAACTTTTTAAGTCATGTTGTTAATACAAGTTTACACCGTTATGTACCTACATTACCTTGAACCTCCTCACATGAATTTTCAGATGCCCTCATATTCTCTTCTAGAATTTTCAAATGTGATTTCATCCAATAAATTGCTATATGTACATCCACTGTATCAGAGAAATGCAAATTACACAAACTTGTGATGTATCACATACAGAGCACTTTGTCAGATGGCTTCACTTGGGAAATAGGACAATAATGATAACAGGTTAAAAAGAAAAACCTCATTGTCCCAAGTCTCTGGCTTATCTTATAGTGCATGATGTTTACTGAGAGAAATAACTGAGAAGGTACTAGTTTTGTCCTGAGCAGAAATGGAGATTGTACCTGTTGGTATCTGTTTGTCTTTTCATGTTTGAAGTTTGAAATAAGTGCACATGAACAGTATGGTCTGCCATAGTTAAGTCATTAGCAAATCTATGCCCATAACTCTGTCTGTTCTTTTACTGCAACAATCTGCTGATGGCTAATTAAGATTCTTTCTATCTGTTCAGAGAATGTTTGATTTCTAGCCAGTAACTTTTTACTTGCTACTATGCCAAAAGATGGATCCAAAATTTAAACTTTCCGTGTCAAGAACTATGGGTTCACAAAACCAAAAAGTTACATTTCCTTATGTACTATACTAGCAGTAACAGGGAATTGAGCTAACTGCATCAGATAAAATAGCAACTCGTAGTCCGAATCCTGGACCTCAAAGTACAATTGTATTTGTGTTTGCGGCCCCATGTCTACTTTTATGGTAGTGGTAAGGTCTGCGTACATTCTACCCTCCCCAGACCCCACTTGTGGGATTTTACTGGGTATGTTGTTGTTGTTGTTGTTGTTTTTGCCCCATGACTACATCCCTGGTGCAGCGTTATATATTTGAATTTTCTTTTTAAAAATATACATTTATTTATGTGCAGTTCAATTTGCAAATACTTTATCATAAAAGGATAATAGTTAAATTGCTATTCTGCATCTATCAATTTAAATTTTTGAACTTTTATATTCCCGTAAAGTCACGGGTTTACAATGAGTAAATAATTGAAGACTTCAGTATATTTGTACCTTTTTGTTTTACATTTAGTTTTCCTTTTTCATGTGGACACAAGGTGGAGCTAGAACATCAGCAACAGTTCAGATGAATTTGATAACTTAGACTTAGACTCTATGTTAGTATAAGAACATGGACTAAGTATGTATAAACATATAATTATAAACCCAATAACTAACACAGATTATTAATCCGTGACAAGTTCAAAATCTATAAATTTCAAATTCTGACTTTGTTTCGATAGTTGGTTAGGCAGGCATCTTGTTCTTGAAAGCAAATGAAAATTGATGTAATACGTGTCTGATGTATAACCTCATGTTCACCATTGAAGCTCAATTATATCATTTTCTTTTTTTTTTCATGAAGTGTTTTGCAATTTCACCAGAAAGTAAAGATTAACACAGGTCTCCTTGTCAAATATTAATGAAAAAGAAGAAGTCCTATAATTTGATATTTTATGCTGGTCATTATACATTTCCCAATGTCACTCTCTTAAACGCCATGATATAAAGACTGTCCTTATTGAAAACAACTTTGATTTTAAGGATTGAACTTCCAGGAAGATTAACAGAAACGACAAATCAGCCGATACGATTGCAGTAGGGTGGCAACTATGTGTTCCGTTATTTTTAATCAGAGATATTAGGTTTGAGCCTTTGCTATAAGAAAGTATTTGACTCCCATAGTTGATGGACTACCTGAAATCTCTATTTTGTTGGTGAGAATTCGATTCGCCACATTCTAATTCTCCCCCACCCCACCCCACCCAAGAAGCAAATTCTGATTATTTAAAACCATTATGAGATTTTACTAGAGGCCTTCTCAAAGTATGAACAACGAACATTTTAGAATCTGAATCAATCAATTACACTTATTGATATTTAATTTCTCAGGCAAAACAGATGTGTTTGGTGACATTTGATCAATGCAACAACAACCACCCCCAGCCCCCCCAAACAAAAAACTTATTGCATGTTATTATTATGTTATTCAATAAGGGAAGAAATGTTTGGTAATTTAATTAATATATTGTATAAATATGAGGACAAAAATGGAAGATTTTGGCAAAATTCCTCGTATTCAGACTCAAAAGAAACGTAATTTTATAATAATGAAAACAAACAGCGCCTTGTCTCAACAATTATTGATGAAATATGCTCCAAAAATCATATACAATTTTTGTTTGTTGGTGAAAACACACTATGTTTGTACATCGTATTTATTTTTTCATTTATTTTTCTATAAATGTTTTTAAATAATCTTCTTTACTAATTTAATCATGTCTTTAGTTACACAAACGATAAAAGGAAAAAAAAGTGTTGATTCATATACCCCAAGCAATTACTTTGAATGCCAAATTTCTTTAGTTTAATATAAACACCCAATACGAATAAACTTTTATATCGAAAGAATTCACAAAAACATTATAGAGATTTTCTTGATCTAGAGTCGGCCTATTATGTTTAGATCAATTAGAATTAGAATTTTAAGCGAACATGTGTGGGTATGAAAAGTTACTTAGAAGTGTCTTAATTATATGTGACATGACTTAGTTTTTATGGACAAAAAATTAATATTGTATCATGACAAAAAAAGATAATATTGTGTACATAAGGATAATTTTTTACCCACACCAAATATTAGACAAAAGCAATGAACTTGATTAGTGTATTGAATGATTGTATGTGAACTATTTTTATAACGATGAATGTATCAGTTATAAATAAAAAAGTTCAAGAGTATATTATGCCTTTTCTCCATTTTAAATGTTGAAACAAATTAGGTTTGTGTGTTATGTTACAACATGTGGCTTTCCAAAAATATGCTAATAGAANNNNGCTCATATATATACTTTCCCACCAAATTTGTTGTCAAAATTAAAGAAGTAGCTTGGGGTTTGGGGGGGGGGGGGAGGGCGGATAAGGGGACATGAAAAAGAAGTTTGAGGATGATGCACATGCATATAGGATAGGAAAGACAAATTATTTTCCCTCCTAGTTGTTCCACTCCATGCCTAATTTTAATTTGTTGATTATGACATGAATGAATTTAATATATTCTATAGTTTCAATATTTAACTTTCCTTTTGAGTTTAAGAAAAAGGTTATGTAGCAAATTAGTAATATGGGTGCTAGGAATCATTTATCATTGGATGTTTGACTATTTTGTTTTAAAAATTATTACACAACTACAATTTTGAAACATTAATGCAAAAATTTAGGTGGGAAATATTCTTTCCACAACTCAAACCAAACGGCTCCTTAATTTATGAGTCATTACATTTTTGTCCTATTTGTTCTTGATATTTACTTATGTCCCTTGTAAAAAATAATTTTTCGATAAACATAAATTTATATCTTTCATATCGCTTATGTCTGAATATAATTACAATTTCTAAAAAATTTATGCTTTACTAGACATAATACATAAGTTCAAATTTTAGATGATTCAAAATAAAAATCAATTCTTTTAAAGGTCAAAAATTAGAAATCAATCTATTTGAAGGATAAAATATGTAGTTTTATGTTAATTTATTGCTTGGACAAATCAGTAACAAGACACATTACCAAATTAAAGTTGCCATGCAGAAGTCTTTTTATGTTCCTTTATTGCTTCTTTTAGCTATGTTACTATTAAATTAAACAAAAACAAAAACCTATGAGGACCACATAAGTTCAATCAGTGTAAAAGAATATATACATAATCAGATAACTTATAATAAGTCAATTACAAGCAAATTTCTGCAATTAGCATGAATTAGTCACTTAGTTGAAATCTTTATCTGTTGAGATCCTATTCACTTCTTGAGTAAATCGAAAATAAGATTTGATTGTCCAACTCAGACCTATATAATATGACAGAATAATAGGTCGACGTTTATCATATACTACTATTTCATATATTACACTAGATTGATATCATATATGGAACAATTAGGATCCGCTTTCAAAATGCCTTGACCTTTAAAATTGTAATAACACATCTTAAGATGAGAAGTCTCATATCGACAAAACACAGAGAGATGTTGGGTATATAAGTAAACATGTCTTACTTACTAGTGTGACACATTTTTAAGTCACGCGGACCTATATCACTAATGGGCTGGACCATTACAAATGGTATCAATGTCACTCTTGTGTCTCCCTTATCAAAATGGGAGGCGGGGTCTAAGCGAGACAAATCTTATCGAGGACATCAAAATGGGAGGCGGGGTCTAAGCGAGACAAATCTTATCGAGGACGCTGAGTCCATGGAAGGGGTGTATGTAACTTCTCATTTTAAGATGAGAAGTGCCATATCGTTAATACACAAGAGAGATGTTGTTTATATAAGTAAACATGTCTTACCTACTAGTGACATGTTTTAAAATCGTGCGGTCCTAGGCGACAATATCACTAGTGGATTGGATGATTACAAAAATGCATCAAAATATTTATATTATTTGTTTATATATAACTTATAAGATGGGACCCCCCATGCCACCCACCTTCTCGAGGCTTGGTAGATATAACTATAGAAATACCTAGCTCACTCATTGACTTTAGATTGCATGGCCATAAAAAAAGTTAGGTAAAAAAAATTAATATGAAAAAATCCAATTCTTGCACAAAAAGTGAATCATTTTTTTGTCATTTTTTTCAATGCTCCCATGCCTTTAAATTTAAATCTGCAGTATATTCTTCATCTCTCTGACCCAAACAAACACTTTGTAACTTAGAGATGCTATATTAATCGTCTGTCCCAATAAATGCCCAAATTCCTTATCCTTTTGCCTTGTCTAGCCATTTCAAAAATTTATTACTAGTTTTTCCAAAAATTATGTCAAAAAAACTTGGACAATTCCTTCAAGAACAACAAGAACCATTTACCTTACAAATCTATCTTCTTGAAAGAGGTCAATTTAGAAACAAACACCTTGTTTTGGATGGCGATTTCCGGTGTTGTTCTACAAATTCAAGTTCTTACATGTTCTTCAAGGGATCAGCTAGTTGTGGTGCAAAGAAGAGAAGGAAACTCATTCCTAATTGTTCAAAGATTGTAAAATCTGTTTTTAACAAACTTGTTCCCATTAGCCATAACCAAAAAATCAAGAATTTGGCAAATGATCAACAACACAACAATATCATTGTAGATGATATTTCTTCAGCAAGTAGTTCTACTGTGTTCAATTCTTGTCATGATTTTAGTGACGTAGATAATTTATCATCACCACAAGCTGAAGATGACAACTTTCTACATGGAAATCAGGTAAAAACTCTGTTTTTATGACACTTTGTTGAAATTCTTCGAAAAAATGGTTATGAGACTTTGCTGTTATAGTGGATAAAATTCAATTATGACCATATGTACAACAAAAACATATTCGGCGATGAAGTTTAATATAATCAAAGAAAAAAAAATAGTTTTTTGAGTTCAGTGTTATGAATGATTGAATTGAGATTGGTTGTTAATAAGGTAACAGGTTTGTGAAGACAGGAGAAAGCTGAGATTGGAGCTTCTTGAAGAAAGCAAGCAACTCAGCCCTGTGTCAGTTCTAGAAGAGACTGAATCTTCTGATGATGAGGACTCTCCACATGTTAAAAGTAAGTAGTACTAACTACTTTTTCATTTTCCCCTTCTGTTTGATCATAGATTTTGCAGTTGAAATTTGAATATTTGAAATTTTTGAAGATTGAAATTATGATTTTTGGAATTTAAAGCTGTGTTTGAATACGCATTATACAGTATTACAAGTGAAAGTTTCAAATCCGATAACTTAGATCAAGTTTTTTGAAATTTAAAAGTATTTAAGATCAATTTTAAAAATTTTGATCAAGTTTCACGGTCAAACAAATATTTACACTAGAGACAACAACATACTTAATGTAGTTTAGTGGACTTCGAAAAGGATAGAGTGTATTGAGTCTTTACTCCTAACTTGATAGGTAACATTTAAAGAAGCTTTTTCAAAATTCTGATTCAAATAAATATTTTGCAGTAGAAACAACAACATTCTCAATATAGTTTCATAGATGGACATCAGGAAGGATAGACTGTACTTAGACTTTACCCTTAACTTGATAGATAATATTCAAAGAAGCACTTTCAAAATCTATGGTCAAACGCTAGCTTAGTTTCTCGTTGAACTTAGTATATTTCACATTTTACAACTTCAACTTGAACTAACTTTTATGGGGAATTTAACAGAACAAGAATGTGTGAAGGCAAAGAAACAAGAGGAATTTCCAAGTCCATCAATTTCAAATTCAGGGGAAACAAGCTCTGAGTCACAGTACATCAAGAACAAGAAAGCAATACAACAATCAAGACAGCTCCTTTTTGATTGTGTTAAAGAAGTGGTGGAAGATCAAAAAGGGAAAGAAGAAGAATTTCAAAGAATTTTAGGAGCTGAGCAATTATGGGAGCTTCTATTACAGAATATTTGGTTATGGAGCCAAGAATCTATAAATGAAAACAATATCAACCAATTAATAATTTCTGATATGTTGAGTTCTTTTGAAGAGTCAAGTGGAGTTGAGGAGAAAAGGGAAATAGGTAAGGTGGTTGGTGATTTAATTTTTGTTGATATTAGTAATGAGATTGTATTAGATATGTTTACTTATTCTTCTTCAAGGTGAATTTTGAAGAAATTAGAAGAAAGAAAAAAGAAGTTAAGAATCATAAACTTTTATTTATATAATAAGTGTCTTTTTTCATGTTTTTTTATTATTAGTTCTTCCAATCTTGTTAGTAGTTGCTATTGTGCAAGCTGTTGGAATGGTTTAACAACTTATGCCATACACCAACTCTAGAATATATTATTCATAACTAGAAGAATCCAATGACTATATCATTGCCAATTATTAAAGGTTAGAGCTTGAGTACGTCTAAATAGATCTTATGTAAAACGCATTCAGGGTTAGTTAGGGATCCAATGTACCTACCGGGCGTTAGTGACAAACAAAATCAAAGTGCTCCTTCAACACAAGTTATGATTTTGCCACAAAAGTATCATCCAACTGAAAGTTGAGAACTTCTTGAGTAGTTGAATGACTTGACGTGGATCTCAATTAGTTTAGCTGGCAAAATTTTCTTAAATAGATAAAGCACAAAGGATAATATAAATAACGTACAACAAAAGATATAACGCACATCGCTAATGACAAAAATAATTGCATCGTCAATAAACACAGACAAAATCCTATATATGTAATAAATGTGAAATCACATTGAATTTGAGCAATTCTTGAAAAATGAAAACTCATCTTTTTTTGGAAGAGCTAAAATCAGGAATAAAGGTTAATCTTGATTTTTTAACTGCCAAATTAAAGTATTTGTTTCGTATTCAAGAACTATACACTACTCCAAGATATGATTTTTTTTTTCCCTACCAAATTACAAAAAAGCAATCAATTCAAATTTAAGTCTAATATGATCACTAATGGACCTCTCATATCAAAGAGACAAAAGTTATATTCGATTAGATTCCTCAAAAACTTTGCAACACATCCTCTAAATATATATTATGAATTCAATACGCATCTATCGATATTTATAAAGAGTCTAATCAGAACAAAACTCTATTTAGGATAAATGGAGTGTGAAAAATAAATTCCTTTGACTTATCTATGTTATCATTGAGAAAGAAATAAATGATAAAACAACATGTTACCAATTAAGGGAAGGAACAAGTCAAAATTGAATCTGGTATAATTTTGACATTTTTTTTAAATTAGGGTAGAGGAAGGGGAAAAGGGGAGGGGGATTATAATGTGGGAATCGAATCCTCACCAACAAGGTGGTAGTTTAGGTAGTCAACCAACTGAGCTACATACTTTTCACTTTTAATATATCAAGAGAATTTTTTTTCTCGATGTTTTAACTTTTATCCTTAACATTAGTTAATTATTTTCTAAATGATTTTTGAAAAGGAATAATTATAGTGCATATCCTTTCGGCGAAAATAATTACTAAAAAGATGGTCATTCGATGTATAGGCATGTATAGTCAGTGTATATTTCATGTATAGTCAAACTATATTAAGTTTTTGAATGTATCATAATGTATATTTGATGTATAATGCATATATAAGTGATCTACATTGTATAATCAGTGTATACGTTGTATGATTTTTACAAGTTATATTCTATAGTCATGTATATCTTTTTATGATTTTTGGCTATTTTTATGTGTGTATATATTAGAGTTATATTTATCATAAATATATTAGTTTATTATATATATTGAAGTTATCCCTTTTGAAAATATAAGATTATAGAATACTCGTACTAATCCTAATTTAAGAGACAATAAAATTTTGAAAAGACAAATATAAATAAATAAATAAAATAAATAAAAAATATAAATGAATCCCACAAAATATTTTTATCAACTCCATATCATAACGAAAAATAATTAAGAAGGCATGTTAATGCTATGCTGCCTGCTATTCCCATTTCTTAGATAGTAACATTGGAGGTGTGCAATAATTCCTCTGATAAATAGAAAGGGATAAAAGTTTAAAATTTATGAATTTTTAAGTATCTCAAATAAAAAAATATTTATTGCAAGTGACTAAAACCCTCATTGAGGAGGCACAAAGCTTTCGAACGCTTACTTTAGGTACTAAATTTCCAATAGATAATTTTTATAAAGTTATTGCATAGTACAAAAGAAAAATTAGAGAACTCAAAATGATAGATTTATAATAGAGTTGTTTTCTACCAAAAAAGAAAACTCTTTTTAAAATAGAATACAATTATAATAAAATTCAAATAAGATAGAAAAAATTCAAAAACATATCCTAACAAATACTAACACTATTTTCCATCACATTGCATGACTTCTTACATGAGAAAGTTGACATATTATTTTTCTTCTTATTTTCATCCTTGCCTTTTCTTGGGTTCTTGGAACACTCTTTATAGGCCATGTAGAATGGATCATCATCTCTCTTCTTCGAAATCCTTCTAAATGAACTTCTCGAACGCGGCGGCAGTCGGAAAGTACCCGGTGGAGGAGGAAGTTGTAGGTGGTGGAGAGGTGCAACATTGGCTTTTTCCGGCACCGGACACGGCGGTGGTGGAAGTTTTGGTGAAAAATCACAATTTTTGGTTGGTGTAATTTTGCTAACTCCTGCCTTTTTCTCCCAAGAAAAAGGCACATTAATCCCTTTAATAGACATGATATATTGTAATGAACAAATTAAAACATATAATGAGTAGAAGACTTAGTTATTATATTGAACGATTTCTCTGAGGTTTGTGGTCGATTTGGGAATTAGGGCATAGAGAGAGTTTGGGTCCTTTTCCGTTGATGAAGAAGAAAAAATATTGATGAAAAGGAAGAAAGTAAGAATACAATTTTCTGCTTATTCACACAC